>JAMQGT020013894.1:0-187498 GCA_024447675.2 Pterophyllum scalare
GCAGTGTTGACATGGACATGCCAGGTAAAGAGCTGTGACACAGGGTCATTTCTTCAGGCTGCCTTCCATCTGCAGATGTCAGGAAACAGATTCACTCATGCAGGTGAGACTTTGTGCTGCGTAACTCCATCAGAAGAGCTGTGGAGCTGTGCCAGCTGGGGGATAGTTTTCTTTATGTGGATGCTGAGTAATTCGGTTGTTGCATGTTAGGTTTATTTATGCTGATGGTGGTTCAGACAGAAACACCTATTGTTATTTCTGTGTGCGGTGAGAGTATCTTTTCACTGCAGAAGAATCTGCATTCATTGCATACCCATTTCCCCTCTGCAGGAAAAGTAGGCATGTGGTGTGAGTCTAGAGGGGTAATATTAAACGTATATGCAACAAATTTTCGTTGTGTTGCCCCTGTGCATTTGAAGTAAGACACATACTGAAAATAAACCAGAAAAATCTTACAGTAAATGTTCATTTTCCTTTTTTCGACTTTTAAGACTTTTACTGTGGTTTACTCATGAAAGAGGCCAATTTTAAAATATTTACACATCCTTGTATGTCATATCATGTCAGTTATAAGAACTCCAGAATCCACAGGGAAATAGAACAGGACTTTCCTGCTGTTTTGGTGCTAAAGCATACCCAAAGACTGAAATTTTTTTCAGTAAGTTTAAGCCCACGGCACTGTCTCATCTGGACTAGGCTTACAGTACTGTGCAAAAGTCTTGAGGCACTGCTCATTTCTTTATATTTTGCATCCTAGGAACCAGATGTTCTTGTAATTTTTAGAGTAACAGTTCTCCAGACTTTCTAAAAGCTTTTCTTTGGACATTGGCTGCTTTTTCATTCATTTTCTGTCTGGTCTATGTACCTGACCATTTTGTGTCTGTGTGTGTGTGTGTGTGTGTGTGCGCATGCATGTCCGGGGTGTGTGTGTGTGTGTGTAAATTGAGCCACTTAAGACTGACCTATGGCTCAAACATAAAAAAAGGCACCTAACTCAAGGGATGAATTGGTGTGGTGTCTACACATAATAGACAATTTAACAAGGAACCAATTTTAAATCCTCTTTCTTTAGCTGAATCTATAAAAAGTGGATGGATCATCACTATGTATGGGGGAGGTCAAGAGAGAGGTAAAACAGTGAGAGTTTATAGCCATCTAAAAGACACACTGGAGGCTCTACCGTGATTTGGAGCTGCATTTTAGCCAGTGGTGTTGGGGATCTTGTCAAAATTGATGGAATTATGAATGCAGAAAAGTACCATCAGATTTTGACCAACCATGCAATACCATCTGGAAAGTTTCTGATTGGCAACAGCTTCTTATTTCAGCATGACAATGATCCCAAATACACTACCAATGCAGTAAAAGCATACCTGGATAGAAAAACACACAAAGTCATGGATTGCCCTCCCCAGAGCCTAGACCTCAAGCAGTGTGAGATCATCTTGAGAGAGAACAGAACAAAAGGCAGCCAAAATCCTAATAAGCACTTTGAATGTCCTTCAAGAAGGCTGTAGAGGTATTCCTGAAGACTACTTAAAGAAATGACAAGAAAGCTGCCTAAGAGATTTATTGTTTATGTGGATTAATTGTCTTTCTCTTGATGATACTTTCTTTAAACATATAACACATTTTGGGGGTCAAATGTGACAGCATATCCAATTCAGGGTTATGGGGTGTCTGGAGCCTATCCCAGCTGCCATAAGGTGAGAGGCAGGGTACACCCTGGACAGGTTGCCAGTCTGTCACAGGGCTAACACAGAGAGACAGACAACCATTCACACTCACATTCATGCCTATGGGCAATTTAGAATCATTAATTAATCGAACAACACTAGCTGCATGTCTTTGGACTGTGGGTGGAGCTGGAGTACCTTCAGAGAACCCACACAGACACAGGGAGAACATGCAAACTCCACACAGAAAGGTCCTGGCCAGATAGTGGCTGTAAGCCAAATTTGAATGGATTGTTAACATGACCCCACTCTACAACCGTACAAAGATTTATCATAATTCATTCAAAACTTTTTCAGCTATCGTGTATACAGACAGAATGACACGCATGCATGCACACATGCACGTAAACGATACCAATAACATAGCCTCCTTGTTGGCGGCAAGTACAAGAAAGCTGCCCAAAAGAGTTCAGGGTGTGCTGAAGAATAAAGTTGGTCATATCAAATATGGACATTAAAGCTCATTAGATTTACAAGCTGTGTTTACCTTATAAACATAGTTTGAATCCCCTTTTTTCTCCATTCCGATGCTCAATTTGAACTTCAGCAGGTCATCTTGACCATGTTCACATGCCCGAAAGCATGCCACGTGTTGCTGCCATGTGATTGGCTTATTAGATATTTGTGTTAATGAGCAGGAACAGGAATACCTAATAAAGCAGCCGGTGAGTGTGTCTGTGTATATGTATGAGGAAAATACGCAGAAATTTTGTATTTACTGACTGCACTGCAGTGTCAGTGTATGCATATCATTTTTATTCAGTTTTAATGATGCAGGCCTATCAGATCCGTTTATTAGCTTTGTGATCATCTTTCCTCTGCTGTCCATTGTTTTTCCCCTGTGAGTTTCATTCAAGTTACATGAATAATGTAATATGTTCAGCCAATAGCAAGAGAGATAATTCAAAACAAGTCTCATCAGCAATAAATCTCTGTCTTGAAGTAATTTGACTGTAGTGAAGTGAAATAGTACTCAAAGAGTGGGGTCTGTTTAGGTTGTTGTTTGTTGCTCATCTTATATTAGTGCATCAGCGTGAGCAGGATGCTTTTCTGCTCCTTGTAACAGTTGCTGTACTGCTGTGATAAAGTCAGGGAATAAAAAAGGACGTTTTAATTACACTGTGCAGCTTGGATCTGAAGCAATAATTCTTCTAGTATAGTGCACATGCATTCGGTTGTGTACATCTTAAAATCATTGTTTGCCAATTGTAATTTTCTTTTGGAAACAGAGAGCCAGGCTGTCTGTTTCTCACAGTAAACAATTTTCAGTTTAGTAGTTTACATGCTGCACTTGAGGATTCAGAACTTGCAACGCTGTTTGAGCAGGTGGCGCTCATTGTTTTGCTCGGGGCCTCTGGCAGGACACACAACATCTGACACAGTGTTGTTCGTTAACCACGAACCTTTTACATTTTTGGGGCGGTCTTGCGAGCAAACCTCCCGATGATATTTTCAGGGGACGTTACTTGATGCTGGCAGATTGTGCCATTCATCCACCACACAGTAGAGTTTAAGGACTCCTGGGATTGAGGTGGTATGGATGATGACTTCCTCGGCCCCTGAAAGTTGCGAGTACATAGCATCTGCCAGCGCGCTGCCCTCTCAAAATTGTGGTTTGGACAGCTTTATAGGCTGGGGTGAGCTGTGGTCTTAAGCTTTCCATTTGAGCTGGGTTGAAGTGCACACAGGCTGACAGCAGAGTACAAGGAGAAATCTTTTTATCCCAACAGTTCTCTGTCTGTTCTGTTTACTGCCGCATCTATCACTCCCCTCTCTGCAGCCCAGCCACGTTGTTTCTGGTTTCTCAGTGATCAACTTTGTAAGAACTGAAATTAGCATATCTAAACAATTTAAGCTGAGTGTTTGTCTTGCTGCTATGTGGAAGTGAACCTTTCACTTTTTATTGATTTGGCATTGATTAGCTGCTAGGTGTGTTCATTTCAGCTGTGTGGTTTGTATTGTGTTTGTTGACAGTAAAATGCAGGTGAAATACTGTTGAATCATGGGATGATTTTTTTGCATGTAACCAACTCAAAAGCTCATTAATGTTGTTTTTTCTCTTTTTATGACAAAATACCCAAAATCTTTTCCATTCACATGCTGTGTGTGAGCACCACTTCCTACTGTATAGACACAGATGTGCAGAGATTCATAAAACTTTCTGTTATAAACACATGCTCCTTTTGAGATTTCTTGAAACATTATTAGAGGTTTTTAAGTATTTTGCTTAAGGCAAAATTCCCAGAAAATATACATGTTTAATAAAGCATTTTAGCCCTTAAGTGAAAAAAGTGAAAGTGAGGTGAAATGCTATTAGGAGTAGAGTAGCATTTATGAAGCAGAGGAGAAATTATTTGTAAGAAAAAGAGGACGAAAAATATTCTCTAAATGTTAAATGAGAGTGAGGCAGTGAAATGCTACATATTAAGTTTTGCTGAATGATAACCTTTTTTTGTTAAACTCATGGGTAACATTCTTTAATCATAGTTTTTTAACATGCTATTTATTTATTTTGACCTTTGTCTTAGATTATTATAGTTTGAGGGCAGTTGTATTGTAGGCTTATCATTATTAGTGTCCAAAATTCTATTAAAAGGCAACATTTAACAGTATATAAGTCTGTCATTTAATAGGAAAGTGAGCCAGCGCTTTCCTCCTAGATGTACATATTTATAGATTATTATAAGTTGAGTTATAAAAACATTTTCACAGGATTTCATTGAGTCCTGTGAAAAACTAAGCACAGCTTACTGCTTTTATAGGAATTAAGAGGGAAAGTAGCAGCCAGATGCTGCTAATCAAATTCACTTGATTAACTGATCATCAGCAAGCGTGAGCACCTCTACGAAAGCAGATGTTTTGGCTGTTTGCTGGTCTGGACACAATCTTTCCAGAAGTGGACATCACAGCAGTTTCTTTCCAAGGTCAGACTGTGCAATGCTCAATAAGAGATACTGCAAAAACCCCAAGAGCTACATCTCAGACTCTGCAGGCCTCAATTACCATGTGAAATGTTCAAGTTTATGACTACGCAAGACCACAAGACTTCTGAACCCGTGTACTTTGGACACATGAGACCAAATTGGAGATGTTTGACAGTAATGCACAGCAGCATGTTTGGAGAAAACCAAACACAGCATATCAGCACAAAGACCTCATACCACCTCTCAAGCAAGGTGGTGGAGGTGTGATGATTTGGGTTTATTTTGCAGCCACTGGACCTGGCACCTTTCAGTCATGTGTCAACAGTGAACTCCTCCCTATTCAAAGGTATTAGCCTTAAAAGAGCTGTGTATAAACAAATGCCTGCAAACCTCATTGAACTGAACAATACTTTAAAGATGAGTGACCCAAAATTCCTCCAGTAGAACCAAGAGTAAACTAGAAGGCCAGAAAGGTCAGACCTCTGTCAAGGCCAATACGCTGATCAGAAATCATAATAATATGCTAAAAATTATTAGAAGAAAATATGACAAAAATAAAATGAAATGCACACACTCCCGAGTGACTGTAAAACAACTTGGTAATGCAAATAATCAACAAAGGTCGATGCTGAGTGGCCCTACTCATTTTCTGAGACAGCTGTTTCACAGGACTAAAACAGCTGTTTTGCACATCCCTTTGAGCACGGCCCCTGTAGGGAGTTTTTCTACAGAGATATTAATGCAAACTTTTGAATGGTTCTTTAAGGACATAAAGTTTGTCAGCCCTCACTGGCCACTGAACTGCCTCAAGTCTCAAGCAGTTGCCTGGCATACCTGTTCACAAAATTGGATCTTTAACAAAATTTAATGTGGTCTTTCTGTGCCTGCCTAGCAGGAGGTAGTAAATAATAAAGTCCAGAAATAACTGAGCACTACGGTTTCCAACAATTTACTCAGACATGTGTAAATGTGCATTTTGGGGGCTATTATCAGTGGCAGGTTGTTCCAGTGAGTATTTACAGAAACAGATTGATCTATTTGGGATTTACTAAAACTGAACTATAGTGCTTATGTAAATAGAGAACATGTCACCCAGTGCTCTGACTTTTTTTTTAATGTTTCAACAAGTCTGTGATAAGCAATATTAGTGTTTTTTTCTTTAAATGGATCAGTTAATTACTGCTTTTGGTCTTTGTGGCACTTACTGTAGATATATGTGTAACACCAGGCCTACCCTTTAACAAGGCCAATGCAACTGAACAGCTAAACAATGTCACACTAGAAAAGCCATACAATGCACACGAGGTACCTGGCTAAAACTAATCTGTAGGTCCTATTGATGGCGTGGCTTTTAAATGCAATAGCTCGCTTTGCTTTTATTTGTTTTTGTCTGCATTAACAGAAAATAAAAATAATCTCTCTTCTCTTCATCCCACTCTCTCTTAGTACAAACAAGTGGAGCAGTATATGTCCTTCCACAAGCTGCCTGCTGACTTCCGACAGAAAATCCATGATTATTATGAACACAGATACCAGGGGAAGATGTTTGATGAGGAAAGCATTCTGGGAGAACTCAGTGAGCCTCTGAGAGAAGTGAGACAATAATGCACTTTATTTCCATAAATGTGATTTCATTATATTATATTGTGGTATTTTTTTTTTTTACATTAAAACACATTCACTGTGTTTAGTGTGACTGTACACATTTTGCTGTTCTTTTTTGCACCAAATATGTGTCTTGTCTTAGGAAATTGTCAACTTCAACTGTCGCAAGCTGGTGGCGTCAATGCCGCTGTTTGCCAATGCAGAGCCAAACTTTGTGACAGCCATGTTGACTAAGCTACGTTTTGAGGTATTCCAGCCACAAGATTACATTATAAGGGAGGGCACTATCGGCAAGAAAATGTACTTTATCCAGCATGGAGTCTGCAGCGTCATCACCAAGGGTACACTTGCAATGAAGCTCTCTGATGGCTCTTATTTTGGAGGTAACATATGATTTTTTTCAGTTGATATTTTTTCTGGTAGTGACATTTTTTAAAAACTTTTTTTAAGCTGTGGCATTTTCTGTTTCCCCATTTCAGAGATCTGTTTGTTGACGAGGGTGTCGGCGAACAGCCAGCGTGCGAGCAGAGACTTACTGTCGACTTTACTCTCTGTCTGTTGACCACTTCAATGAAGTGCTGGAAGAATACCCCATGATGAGAAGAGCCTTTGAGACTGTTGCCATTGATCGTCTAGACCGCATAGGTAAAACAATAATTTCAGATTTAGAGAAGAAATAAATTGGGGATGTTACAAAGGAGTGAGGGAAACATTCTTCCAATAATTACATTAAAAAGAAGTCTTCCTTTTTGGTACATTTATTACTAGCATTACATACCCAAGTACATCTCTACAGCATCAGCTACTATGTGTTTCTGCAATCTTTTCTTTTTTGATTAAAGAAATTACTCTGAAATGAAGCTGTGCATGAAAAACAAAGGAAAATGTTTCCAGAATATGAAAATAGGCAGCAAAATGAGCTGAGCTCTTTCCTCAGAATGACACAGGATACTGTAACAATAGATAAAAGTACAGGGTGACACGTATATTTCCTGAGGGCTTGTTCTGTACCTGGTGTGAAGGGCATTACATGCTATATCTAAATCGTGTTGTTCTCTCTTTATATGTCATCCTATTTCCATGTATTTCTGCATTATTCACCTTTATGCACTCCTTGTCCCTTCCTTTCTCAATACTGCTTCTACCTTTTGAGCTTAAATAATTAGTCCACATTTTCATTTCTTTCTGCAGGTAAAAAGAACTCCATCTTGATGCACAAAGTACAGCATGATCTCAACTCTGGTGTCTTCAATAACAGGGAGAATGAGATGATTCAGGAGATTGTCAAGTATGACCGTGAGATGGTGAAACTGGTTGACTTGCAGCGGCCGCGAGCCATGTCTATGACTCCCTCACTCGGCGGCATCTTTGCCCCTCCTGGTCAGACGCAGACAGGCTCTGCTATCGCCACCCTCCAGCAAGCCGTGGCCATGAGCTTCTGCCCTCAGATGGCAAGTCCATTGGTGGGTCCAGGGACTCTGCAGTCTCCCCGTATGGTGCGGAGGTTCCAGGTGATGCAGAACCTGTCCAGTCCAGTGTCCATGTCTCCTCTTCAGTCTCAGCCTCCTCTGACACTCGGAGGGGCGTTTGGATCTGCAATTTCGAGCCCCCCGGTCCAAAGCCCACTTGCAGCTTCAGGACGGACTTTCCAGCACATGGCAAGCGTAGGACCCTCTGGGTCTCAGCTGTCCCTAGTACAGCACCATGCACCCAGCCCCACACAGACCCAGCAGAGGCCTGCCTCACACAAGAGCACCCACTCCCTTCATATGGGTAGCTTGAGTCAGGACACTCGTGCCCTGTCTGCCTCCCAGCCTTCACTCCCTCAGGAGGGAACACTGCAAGCTGCCTCTGCAGCCCCCAGCCCTCCGCCCTCCACTCGCACCTCCAACACTTCCATTGGACCTCCGCAGCCCCCTCACTCCAGCATGCCAGGGCCTTCAGGGGTGGTGAGATCATCGGGAGCCCAACAGAGGGTGGCATTTGCCTCCACACCTCCTCCCGGTGGACCTGCTGGAATGGGGGCAGTAGTAGCAGCTGCTGGATCAGGACCTCCAGACTCTGGAGTTCCCAAGAAGGATTCAATCGTCAGCCTTCCAGAGCTAGACTCTGCCAGATCCCGGCTGTCTTCCAATTTGTGACCCTGGTAGAGTTCAAGAAAGAGGCCTTTTTTGTAGGAGAATCTATTCAGTTTAGGTCAGTCCAGCTGATCTCTCAGCTTGCTAAATGACCAATCAGCTACCGCCAGCGCCACCAGTCATTTGACCTGGATGCACTGTGTGCTGGTGTCGGCAGAAGGAAAAGAGCTACTCAAAGTCTTGAGACACTTTGACTAGGAGGAGTCTATACAATTAAGCTAGTATAACTTAAGGTTGAACTGGTCTAGTCTACTGTGCCAGCACCTTTAGTCTTAGTATCACCCCTTTCACTCTGCTTCCAAACACCTACTGTATATCGCTGTCTTTTCTGTAAAGATAAGAAGAAAAGAATGATTGATGTAACTATTGCATACTGTGTAGAATCCATGCAATGCAATCTAGCAGGAGCTGGACTTAAACTGAAAATCAGGGACTTGAGATCAAATGACAATGACATTTTAAGCGTCCAAAAGTGTTTTGAGTGTAACTTTTCTGTATAAGCTGTCGTAGCAAAAGAACACATTGCTCTTCATATTGTTTCAAATAGTAATGGAAATAGTGTTTTAGACCGCTGGTCGATCTTACATCGATGTGTAAATAGTTGATAAAAAAAGTACGGAAGGATATTATATTCATCGTATCTACCCAAACCAAAGTTGAGCTTGAACACCAAGTCTGGTTGTGTCTGTATCAACTAAAAAAAAAAGAAACATCGAAGAAAATGCCATTTATTTAACTGCCTTGATTCAACATTAGAAGCCATATATTTGGTTTGTGTGTATGTATATATGTGGGTGTAAGTTTGTGCGTGTGAGTTTGTTGATATGTTTTGGTTTCATTTTCAGAGAATGGACTCACACTCGCACACTACATGGTTGGTTTGACACGCTGATGGTGGCACTGACCTGCTTTCAGGAAACACCTCTGAAGCTGTTTGGTCAGTGCACTGATTGTAACCCTGAAGGCAAAGGTGGTTAAAATATCTGAGCTTTACTGAAAGAAAACATTTGTGAACAACCCATACTGTATACTTGCTTGTTTCTGTCTAGGTTTATTGATTAACACATGCAATATAATTCTGCAATACTCTACCCCGCCTATATATATAAATATATATGAATATAAATATCTATACATATGCTGTACAGGAAAGTGAAGTTCTTTCTTTTTCATATTGTTTTGTTTTTAATGTGAAATCTTAAAGAATCCAGCAGCTATTGTGGCTTCACTTGAGGTATTGTAATCCAGTGACCATGTTGTTACCTTAACCAAAAATGTTTGAGAGAATGACAGGACTTGTAGTGTAACTTTTTGTTTTTTGTTAAAACAGCTAGTATAAACTGTTTCATTCTGGTTTCATGTCACAGAACAATCCATGCTTTGAGTTTGGCAGGTCAGATCCTTAAAAAAATTTTAAAAGAAAATCACTTTAGCTGAACTAATTTTATTAGATATTAAATTGTGAGATAAATGGGGTTTTGGGGGAAGGCAATATGGGGCATAAAAATGCCTCACTTGTAAAAAGTACTTGCTCCATATCAAAGTCTTTATGTGTCCCATTTCACCCAAAACTCCCATGAATGTCTCAACGTGTCGGGTGGAGGCTTGGGTAGCTGGTTATATTTATTCGAAATATTCTGATCCTGTTGAACCTGAAATACTTCTCATGCTGAATGTATGCCATACGAGAAGGAAGACAGCTAATCAGATATAAACTGCCATGTAAATAAAGGGACAGAGATTTAAAGAGGCTTTTTATGATGCAAGGGGGTTGTGGGCATTGCTGTATGTGTTGCTGAGTGTCTGTGTGATTTTTTTTTTATGGTTTGATGATGCTTCTCTGGGTTGAACATTGCTATATTTAACCTGTATGTTACAACCCAATCTCTAGCTCTAACATGAGAGGATCCTTTGTTTTCTCTTCTTCTTCTTTTCATTAGTTAATTTATTGACGTGGGCATGAATAAGAGTGAGTCATAACAACTTTGAGCTCCTTGGTCCAAAGTGAGCACTGAGGACATCCAAATAAGCACCTTGTGTTGCACTACGACCTTGTAATCAAAATGAAAATCGATGCTCTATTCTCTTAAAATAGTTGCAGTACTTCTCTTGGGCCCATTATCTGGTTAAACTGTAAGGAAGGAAAGTGACTCCAATTGGGTTAGAAAATAGGCAGCTGATTCATTGTGTTAAACAAACACCACGTCCACCTTTTTCAGCTCTGAACATCGACAGAGTCTAATTGTAAAGTCGATGCGATGGACATTTCACTCAGGTTTGCTACCTTTCCAGAGAGATGTATTGATTGCCACAGCGTGGCTTTCCATTGATTTATGTAGACTTATCTATCCTCCCCATCATCCACTTGTTGATTTAACCATGCTGAAATATCCCCCTTGAAATCTGATTGGCTTAGATAAATATGGAGGAGGCCTAGTGAAGTCATAACCGTGAGATTGTTATTAGCATAACACTCTGCTGTTTGGTTGTGATCACTTATCCTGCGAGCTGTTTGAAACAAGGCGTAGGTGATTGTTTTTATCCAAGGGCTTCATTATATGGCTTGTAAAACCTGGCTCATTGTTGCTATAGAGCAGCCACATGTTCTCTATCTCTTTGATCAATAACATGCACTAAACCTTGTTCTTTGTCATACCTTGGTTACAAAGCAGTGACCCTCCTTCATCAGCAACACACTTTGTATTGCTTTTTTTTCCTATGGGAAAGGTACATACCAAAATGCCAATATGATTGTGAATGAAGTCCATTTGAGTCAATGGCTGTTGTGTGCTTCACTACTGTTCCAGTGCAATCAATTGGTCCTCTTCCCCATTCCTTTGTGCTAATACCAGAGTTTGCCCTATTACGCTGCTATCAGGACTGTGCTGATATTATTTGAATGAGACCACAGTCAGTGAGAGCAAGATGGAAGGAGAGTTAAAGAGCTAATGTTTCAGGCAATATCAGGCACCGTATCCGTTTCATTGCATCCAACCAGTAAGATATGTGTGTAACTCACTCCCACTCAAAGGATGGCATCTCAGAACACTTCGATCAGTAACACTCTGTTTGAACCCTTGGCCATGAGGCTGATACAGCCCAGGCCAAGCACATATTTCTAACAGTTTTGTGTCTATGTTCAGTTTGCTGGCTTTAAGCCACCGTCAACGTGTGTGTGTGTGTGTGTGTGTGTGTGTGTGTGTGTGTGTGTGTTTGTGTGTTTGTGTGTGAGTGTGTGTGATGTAGCACTGTATTTGCCTGATGATGAGGGGGTTCAAAGTGTGATTGTTTAATGGTTCTTCTTCTGGACCTTGCTGTTTAGTGGGATTAAAATCCTTCATACATGTTTGACACTGACTGACAACTATTGAGGATCTCTTTAAGTTTCAAACCTCTCATTCTTGCTGTACCAGTTATTAAGGGTACTGAATGCCTTGGTGTTGATATGTTAGCAAATCAGGGTATTATTTTTTGTTTGCAAAACTGTCTGTGATTAATCAGTCTGTTTTGTTTGGTTGCTGTTTTGCAGTTTGTTTTTACAATGTGCCCCATGCACATGGACTGTATATACCTTGTGCCTAGTACATCTAGTTTCCACATAGTCTATTTTTGTGGTTTGTATGTGCCTGTAAAAATGCAAATCTGTGTTCTTATTTTCAACTTGCAATATATGTAAAAAACAAAAAAAAACATTAGAAGAAGACTAGTATTGCTGAATTACAATGACAATGTCAGTATATACAATTTTCCCTGATACGGGAAACACAAAATTGCACATTTTTGTTGGTTTGAGCCTTCCAACACCATGCGCGCTGTACTCAGTACTTTCATGTTCTGTACATATGGTATACACAGAGATGTGGGGCACATTGTTGTGTTTTTACCACAGCCTGCTGTATAAGATACTTTTTTTTTTTTTTTACAGTGAGAGGGTGAGCTCTGACAGGCTTCTGGTGGATATCGGCAGACTAGACGTTAGCTTAGATGATCTGCTCACTGAAAAGAGCCAAAATTGACAGAAAGTAATAAACAAACTGTGGAGATGCTTGCACAATATCAATACAGTAAGAGACCTTGGCTGTGCACATGCTGGAAAATCGTTCTTAAAACATACTGCTGCACAGCTATTTACACTCTGATGCTGGTTGCACACTGATCAAGTCTTTGCTATTTAAGAAAAACTCTCTTTAAGGCTAATTTGACTCATGAGAAGTCATGAGCTTGACCTACCATACCTTGACAGATAATAGCAGAGTGCATGTTTGTATTTTTCTTATCTAAAGCAGAGTTCTGTGTATGATTCTTAGTGGGACCTTCAAATCTAGACATTGTTGTGTACCAAACTACTGTACAATGATTTTATTTAGTCTAACAGTTAAACTTTTGTGTCGTAGCTACTGTAGCCTGCTTAGCTTACCTAAGCCTTCTCTCTGCTTCAGGACTCTGTGTGCTTGAGTTTGTGTGTGCGTGTGTGTGTTCCTGTGCCTTTCCTTCTATAATGTTGGTCCCACTTGAGAATATGATGCCATTCAGGGGTTTTAAAACCCACATGAAGCTGAGAGAGATGCCAGCACAAGCTGGGAAGTGTTAAATGGTCACAACTACATTTGTTCTACACAAGAAAAAAAAAAAGAAATGAAAAAAAAAAACACCGTAATGCTCCAAGAAATCACTCTAGCACATCCCTAGACTTAGTAGCATTCCACAGCCTGCACGAATAGCTCAGTGTGGGCATCCAGACACACTTTACCAGCACCATGTAGACGACAGCACAGATATCTGACACAGCATGTGTTCTCTCTCTCTCTCTCTCTCTCTGGAGGGCAGTCTGCAACCATCTCAGGCTGTGCTCTGCTTCTGCTCTTAACAGAAAGGTTTAAGTATTTTGAAACTTCAGCTCTGTCTAAGTTGATGTCTACAATCCAGGGCAACTCAGCTCCCAGCCCAAGCTGCAGCGCTACCAAATCAGTCTCAAAGGATTTAAATGGATACTTGGCATGCTTATAATATTTGTCTGTGTCCAGTCCTTGCAGACTGAGATGCTGGTGGCGAGGGCATGGGGATGATTTGAACCTGTTTCTTAAAGGCTGTCTTGTCCACCACCTCTGCTGGCCGAGAAAACAGAGCCACACCCTGGTCTCTCTCAATAAGCTGGTCTGTCAGTCAGTGGCAATGTTGTTTAAGCATTCGTAAACAGACAATACATTGTTGTGCAATAAAAAGATGAGCGCATTGGCATACTTATCTCTGGGTGTGGACTTTTATTTGTCATTGGTCTCTGTTGGTTGGCATCTCTGTGCACGTGAAC
Source organism: Pterophyllum scalare (assembly GCA_024447675.2). Classification (NCBI taxonomy): domain Eukaryota; kingdom Metazoa; phylum Chordata; class Actinopteri; order Cichliformes; family Cichlidae; genus Pterophyllum; species Pterophyllum scalare. The sequence continues at coordinate 13,712 of JAMQGT020013894.1, forward strand.
CTTTAACAAACCTGCTGGAGTTACACTGGTTACTAAAAAACATCTGCACACACGCATACACCCAGCCTTAATCAGCCAACCACCTTTCCACCTCTTTCTATCCCACATCAGATGAGATCTCTCTCTCCCTCTTTCTGCAGACAGGGGCTCTGCTGCATCCCTGATGAGGTGTCTGAGCTCAGTCTGAGAGCTTTCCGCTGTGTGTGTATACGTGTGAACACACACACACTAACACACACATGCGGCATTGCACAGCAGTAAGTTAAATTTTTCTGGTACCTAAGAGGTGTACATGCACATGCAAGCCCTAGTTTTGTATTTGTCAAAGGGAGAGAGTGAGTGTAAATGAACCAGTGTTAGGAGTGTGTGTGCGCGTGTTTTGATGCGTGTGTGTGAAAGGGTGGGTGGGTGTGTGCGTCAGAGATGAGGGCAGTCCAAGGACACACTCCTCTGGCAGCCTGGGAGCAGCATCCACCCATTCCCTCTCTGTCTATTTTTTTTCCTTTACACACACACACACACACACACACACACACACACACACTGCTGTCTGTCTCCTCAATGATTATGCATGGCACACTGAGATAGAAAGATTAAAATTACATGCAAGGTGAGATTTCACCACAGTGCTTTACACTGTTCCATCCTGCCTCCGAGATCTACATGCATCTGCTACGAATGCGGGAGAGGCCAGCCGCACTGCGTGTCCGCACTTTTACCTTGACGTGACATAATGTCCTCTCTTCCACTCTGTTGACACACTCGCTCTCTCTCTCTCTGTTTCATTGTAATTCAGTGAACAAGCAATGTACTGGTAGTGGCTGCTGGCAGATACTACACCAAGTTGTGAAGCTATGCAAGTATATAGTTTCAGCCTTTTATGGGCGAGGACTGTCCTCTACCTTGTTTCCTCTGCAGTGCTGGTCCTCTACTTTGTCCCTGGCTGTCCTACTTCAATTAATCATATCAGCATCACCCGCACCCTAGCTGTTTACCTCCAGAGGGCAATTTGCTTATTTAGCTCCTTATTGGTATCCTTGCCCCTTCCCATCCATCTTCTTCCAGCTTGCCTTACTGCTCTGCACCCCTGTCTTCATTCATGCCTCTCCCAGGATCTACCTAGTAAGCAAAATCTACATTTTCAACTTTTTCAATTCACAATAACAGGTGTAGCTGGTTATTGCTTAAACATTTACAGGTGTTATTGTGACTATGCGACGGCACAACTGTATGTGTATTAAAAGCAGGCAAAAACACACAGGCACAGCAGTGCACCCCTCTGCCCCCCAAAATTTCCTATCCTCTGATACTGCGCAGCTGCTTCAGCCTTGTCTCTGTGCTAAGGGGAACATCTAGAGAGCATAGCTCAAATCTGAATACCAGGATTAGCATTTGGTCCAAGCTCTGAGTCTGTGAGCGAGTCAGTGAGCAGGACAGAGAGAGAAAGAGGGATCCAGTAAATCATCTTGCTGCCGCTGGCAGCCTCGGTAACATCACAGTTTGCTGGACAGTGGGTTGGGTGGAAGTGAGAAGTGCTGTCAAGCTGAAATGATCAAGAAGAAAAACAGAGAGAGAGAGAGAGAGACAGGAGGGAAGGATCTTTTACAAGCTGTGCCATTCATTAAGAAAATGAACTAAAATAGTTTGCTTTAGTTTACTATTCAGGAAACTGATGGAATTGCTCTTAACTGTACCTATTATACTGCCATTCCTATTTTACAAGAATATAGCTAATTTACTCACAAAATTCTGCTATATGCTAATGTCATTTTACTACATTAATCAAACAAAAATAGTAAAAAGGATTAAAATGTGATATATATACAATGAATTATTTGAGCAGAGAGATTAGAATTGCGATGGAAAAGCTTAAAATAGATAAGCTGCCCCGAACACTTGAGTATTCAACAGTATTTCTCATCAAGTGGTGTATATTTGCTTTAAACAGCAAATTATATAATGAGCAATATGCCTCTTAGGGAAGGAGGAGGAGAACAACGACAGTCATAAGGGCACGAGTCTATACATATATACAGGGTTTTATATAACATTTTATGTAATCTTTTTATGTATATTAAGGATTGTTTTTATTATTGTAATTTTCCAACAATGTCCCTGAATACTATTTTCAGAATATAAAGATAATTTGTCAGTAGATATTTATACATTTTAAGAGTTTTGGTCTTCCCAAACAAGACAGAAAGTCGCCCACATAGACCCAAAAAGTACTGAAACTTGTACTGGTTTTGTCTAAAATACATGAGAGAAAAAGCAGTGTAGAAATGTGGTGATGACATTGTGTGCTGTGAGCAGCTGACCTCAGCAGCACTCTGTATCATCTGCTCTGCTAAAGACTTCCTGTTGCAGGAACATCCATGAACCCCCTGGCTAAAAGAATAGAAGAAAAATACATATGGGGTTACAAATGGGGGAGATGTGAGAGCCTGTTGGTGATATTTAGAAATGAAATGAGCAGGACATATGATTCATAGAGAAATGAAAAATATTCTCTCCAGGTAGAAATTACTATCATTTTTGATAAGCACTTTTCTTTCATTACTACGACATGGTGATGGTGACGGTGGACGAAGCCAAAGTTTTAGTGTCACAAACCTGGATTCCCTCTATTGGCTAGCTGGAGCTAAATCATCTAGTTGCAAATAGATGTCTGAACTATGTGGGAAAATGACTCGCTCTTCCTTGATCTGTGACCTCAGTAAACACTTTCCTGATGAGTTCATGGTTTAAATCGATAGCACTTATTGAAAATAATGGTCCACATTAGAGTAAAAAGAAGGACAAAGCAGGTTACACTTTAGGACAGGCCTACCCTGTGAAGGAGAAGAAGTCTCTATCATATGCTTGTGGAGTATCGCAGTCAGCTCCACCCCCTCCAACCCCCCTACTCCGGCTGCCTACCAATTCCCATACACATTAGTGTGAGTGTCTGTGCAGTAATCTCCAAAAGTGTGTCACCTTCAGTAAGTAGTTATAAATGCAACTAGACCATATTGCCTTGTGGCTGAATGGTGTACATCAAGTAGACAGTATAAAAAGAGGACATGGCCACAGCAAGGTTTTGAAGCCTTGAGAAGAGCATTTTCACCGTTGCCATCTTGGTGTTTTGAAGCTTGATGTGATGAAGAAGGATGGATCTGACTCACTAGCCAATGAGCATTTCATGGATAATCCTCCTTTTTGAGACTTACAATGGACAACATGGACTTAATGTTTCATTAAATGTGAACTCAAACTGAGACCATAAACACAGCAGGAAGAGTGTTTACTGCAGGTCAAAGCAGAAGGCTGTTTGGGTCTATGGGACTTTTGGAAGCCACAGGTATCTCGCCTTGTATCTCCTCCTTGTGGAGCCAAAGTTAGAGAGGCAAAACTGAGGTGATTTGGACATTTGCAGAGGAAGGATAGTGGATACACTGGCTAAAGTATGTTCAATATGGAGCTGCCAGATGGGAAGGGAAAGAGAAAGACCACAGAGAAGATTCATGGATGTAGTGATGGAGGACATGCAGAGGGTTGATCTGACAGTGGAGGATGCCAGGGATAGGGTGAGATGAAGGCAGATGATCCACTGTGGTGACCCGTAAAGGGAGCAGCCAAAAGAAGAAAAAGAAGTTATCTATGGTGTCAGTATGGGTGCTGTATTGGGTCTTATGGAAGCACCATCTTCACAAATAAAATCAGCATAACACACTCAATTTTGAACTGATTTTCATGGACTTTGGTGCTTACAAATACTAGATTTATATTTATGATACAGGATTCTTGGTTAAATTAAAAATGTGTGTTTTTAATACCAAATGAGCCTACTTTATATTTGCAGCTGTAATATTTCAGTAATGTCATATTTTAAGTTTGGAAATAAAGTTTTAATAAAAAAGGCATCACAATAAATCTGGCAGGTGAAAGTATTCTGGACTTCCAGTGAAAGGAACTCTTAATGCTTCAGCAAGACATTTTGAACAATTTCATGCTCCCAACTTTGTGGGAACAGTTTTGGGGCCCCTTCGTGTCCCAACATGAATGAGCACCAGTGAACAAAACAAAGTCCATAAAGATATGGATGAATGAGTTTGGTGTGGAAGAACTCGACTGGCCTGCACAGAGTCCTGACCTCAACCCAACAGAACACCTTTGGTAGGAACTAAGTGTTGATCCTCGTCTGGACTGAAACATAATGTCCTCGAGGTGTTCTGTTGAATTTAGGTCAGGCCATTGTGGGGTCCAGTCAATGGGACCAGTTTCTTCTTCCTCCAGGAACTGCATGCATACTCTCACCACATGGGGCCAGACGTTGTGCAGCAGTGTAGGGTCTGACAATGGATCCAAGGATTTCATCCCAATACCTAATGGCAGTCAGGGTGTCATTGCGTAGCCTGTAGAGGTCTGTGCATCCCACCACCAAACCATTCATGCTAAACGATTTTACAGGTAGCATAACATTCTTCATGACTTCTCCATATCCTTTCACAACTGTCACATATGCTCAGGGTGAGCCTGCTCTTATCTGTAAAAAGCACAGGGTGCCAGTAGTGGACCTTTTTCACATGTTTTATCAGTTTTATTTTTACATCTTTGCTGACATATGATCATCATTTGCTATTGGCAGTCAAATTTGCCATGCATAGTTTCCAGACTCACCAAAGCGGATTTGTTTTTTCCCCCGCTGCTTGAGCATAGCTCAGCCCCCGGCGTACCTCCATTGTTGCCAGTCAGGAACCTGAGTTCACTTCTAAATTCACGTCTTGAATGTTCCTCTGAAGCTGACGAAGCAACAGAAGAAAGCCGGCTCTCTTGCCCCACTTCCTCTGTTGTGAATTTAGAAGTGAACTCAGGTTCCTGACTGGCAACAATGGAGGTACGCCGGGGGCTGAGCTATGCTCAAGCAGCGGGGGAAAAAACAAATCCGCTTTGGTGAGTCTGGAAACTATGCATGGCAAATTTGACTGCCAATAGCAAATGATGATCATATGTCAGCAAAGATGTAAAAATAAAACTGATAAAACATGTGAAAAAGGTCCACTACTGGCACCCTGTGCTTTTTACAGATAAGAGCAGGCTCACCCTGAGCATATGTGACAGTTGTGAAAGGATATGGAGAAGTCATGAAGAATGTTATGCTACCTGTAAAATCGTTTAGCATGAATGGTTTGGTGGTGGGATGCACAGACCTCTACAGGCTACGCAATGACACCCTGACTGCCATTAGGTATTGGGATGAAATCCTTGGATTCATTGTCAGACCCTACACTGCTGCACAACGTCTGGCCCCATGTGGTGAGAGTATGCATGCAGTTCCTGGAGGAAGAAGAAACTGGTCCCATTGACTGGACCCCACAATGGCCTGACCTAAATTCAACAGAACACCTCGAGGACATTATGTTTCAGTCCAGACGAGGATCAACACTTAGTTCCTACCAAAGGTGTTCTGTTGGGTTGAGGTCAGGACTCTGTGCAGGCCAGTCGAGTTCTTCCACACCAAACTCATTCATCCATATCTTTATGGACTTTGTTTTGTTCACTGGTGCTCATTCATGTTGGGACACGAAGGGGCCCCAAAACTGTTCCCACAAAGTTGGGAGCATGAAATTGTTCAAAATGTCTTGCTGAAGCATTAAGAGTTCCTTTCACTGGAAGTCCAGAATACTTTCACCTGCCAGATTTATTGTGATGCCTTTTTTATTAAAACTTTATTTCCAAACTTAAAATATGACATTACTGAAATATTACAGCTGCAAATATAAAGTAGGCTCATTTGGTATTAAAAACACACATTTTTAATTTAACCAAGAATCCTGTATCATAAATATAAATCTAGTATTTGTAAGCACCAAAGTCCATGAAAATCAGTTCAAAATTGAGTGTGTTATGCTGATTTTATTTGTGAAGATGTGGTGCTTCCATAAGACCCAATACAGCACCCATACTGACACCATAGATAACTTCTTTTTCTTCTTTTGGCTGCTCCCTTTACGGGTCACCACAGTGGATCATCTGCCTTCATCTCACCCTATCCCTGGCATCCTCCACTGTCAGATCAACCCTCTGCATGTCCTCCATCACTACATCCATGAATCTTCTCTGTGGTCTTTCTCTTTCCCTCCCCATCTGGCAGCTCCATATTGAACATACTTTAGCCAGTGTATCCACTATCCTTCCTCTGCAAATGTCCAAATCACCTCAGTTTTGCCTCTCTAACTTTGGCTCCACAAGGAGGAGATACAAGGTGAGATACCTGTGGCTTCCAAAAGTCCCATAGACCCAAGAACAGCCTTCTGCTTTGACCTCAGTAAACACTTTCCTGCTGTGTTTATGGTCTTCAGTTTGAGTTCACATTTAATGAAACATTAAGTCCATGTTGTCCATTGTAAGTCTCAAAAAGGAGGATTATCCATGAAATGCTCATTGGCTAGTGAGTCAGATCCATCCTTCTTCATCACATCAAGCTTCAAAACACCAAGATGGCAACGGTGAAACTGCTCTTCTCAAGGCTTCAAAACCTTGCTGTGGCCATGTCCTCTTTTGACACTGTCTATCTTGATGTACACCATTCAGCCACAAGGCAATATGGTCTAGTTGCATTTATAACTACTTACTGAAGGTGACACACTTTTGGAGATTACTGCACAGACACTCACACTAATGTGTATGGGAATTGGTAGGCAGCCGGAGTAGGGGGGTTGGAGGGGGTGGAAGCCGACTGTCAGATTCTCCACAAGCATATGATAGAGACTTCTTCTCCTTCACAGGGTAGGCCTGTCCTAAAGTGTAACCTGCTTTGTCCTTCTTTTTTACTCTAATGTGGACCATTATTTTCAATAAGTGCTATCGATTTAAACCATGAACTCATCAGGAGAGTGTTTACTGAGGTCACAGATCAAGGAAGAGCGAGTCATTTTCCCACATAGTTCAGACATCTATTTGCAAATGCTAGATGATTTAGCTCCGAGCTAGCCAATAGAGGGAATCCAGGTTTGTGACACTAAAACTTTGGCTTCGTCCACCGTCACCATCACCATGTCGTAGTAATGAAAGAAAAGTGCTTATCAAAAATGATAGTAATTTCTACCTGGAGAGAATATTTTTCATTTCTCTATGAATCATATGTCCTGCTCATTTCATTTCTAAAATATCACCAACAGGCTCTCACATCTCCCCCATTTGTAACCCCATATGTATTTTTCTTCTATTCTTTTAGCCAGGGGGTTCATGGATGTTCCTGCAACAGGAAGTCTTTAGCAGAGCAGATGATACAGAGTGCTGCTGAGGTCAGCTGCTCACAGCACACAATGTCATCACCACATTTCTACACTGCTTTTTCTCTCATGTATTTTAGACAAAACCAGTACAAGTTTCAGTACTTTTTGGGTCTATGTGGGCGACTTTCTGTCTTGTTTGGGAAGACCAAAACTCTTTAAAATGTATAAATATCTACTGACAAATTATCTTTATATTCTGAAAATAGTATTCAGGGACATTGTTGGAAAATTACAATAGTAAAAACAATCCTTAATATACATAAAAAGATTACATAAAATGTTATATAAAACCCTGTATATATGTATAGACTTGTGCCCTTATGACTGTCGTTGTTCTCCTCCTCCTTCCCTGAAGAGGCATATTGCTCATTATATAATTTGCTGTTTAAAGCAAATATACACCACTTGATGAGAAATACTGTCTGAATACTCAAGTGTACGGGGCAGCTTATCTATTTTGAGCTTTTCCATCGCAATTCTAATCTCTCTGCTCAAATAATTCATTGTATATATATCACATTTTAATCCTTTTTACTATTTTTGTTCGATTAATGTAGTAAAATGACATTAGCATATAGCAGAATTTTGTGAGTAAATTAGCTATATTCTTGTAAAATAGGAATGGCAGTATAATAGGTACAGTTAAGAGCAATTCCATCAGTTTCCTGAATAGTAAACTAAAGCAAACTATTTTAGTTCATTTTCTTAATGAATGGCACAGCTTGTAAAAGATCCTTCCCTCCTGTGTCTCTCTCTCTCTCTCTGTTTTTCTTCTTGATCATTTCAGCTTGACGCACTTCTCACTTCCACCCAACCCACTGTCCAGCAAACTGTGATGTTACCGAGGCTGCCAGCGGCAGCAAGATGATTTACTGGATCCCTCTTTTCTCTCTCTGTCCTGCTCACTGACTCGCTCACAGACTCAGAGCTTGGACCAAATGCTAATCCTGGTATTCAGATTTGAGCTATGCTCTCTAGATGTTCCCCTTAGCACAGAGACAAGGCTGAAGCAGCTGCGCAGTATCAGAGGATAGGAAATTTTGGGGGGCAGAGAGGTGCACTGCTGTGCCTGTGTGTTTTTGCCTGCTTTTAATACACATACAGTTGTCCGTGCATAGTCACAATAACACCTGTAAATGTTTAAGCAATAACCAGCTACACCTGTTATTGTGAATTGAAAAAGTTGAAAATGTAGATTTTGCTTACTAGGTAGATCCTGGGAGAGGCATGAATGAAGACAGGGGTGCAGAGCAGTAAGGCAAGCTGGAAGAAGATGGATGGGAAGGGGCAAGGATACCAATAAGGAGCTAAATAAGCAAATTGCCCTCTGGAGGTAAACAGCTAGGGTGCGGGTGATGCTGATATGATTAATTGAAGTAGGACAGCCAGGGACAAAGTAGAGGACCAGCACTGCAGAGGAAACAAGGTAGAGGACAGTCCTCGCCCATAAAAGGCTGAAACTATATACTTGCATAGCTTCACAACTTGGTGTAATATCTGCCAGCAGCCACTACCAGTACATTGCTTGTTCACTGAATTACAATGAAACAGAGAGAGAGAGAGAGAGAGCGAGTGTGTCAACAGAGTGGAAGAGAGAGGACATTATGTCACGTCAAGGTAAAAGTGCGGACACGCAGTGCGGCTGGCCTCTGCCGCATTTGTAGCAGATGCATGTAGATCTGGGGAGGCAGGATGAACAGTGTAAAGCACTGTGGTGAAATCTCACCTTGCATGTAATTTTAATCTTTCTATCTCAGTGTGCCATGCATAATCATTGAGGAGACAGACAGCAGTGTGTGTGTGTGTGTGTGTGTGTGTGTGTGTGTGTGTGTGTGTGTGTGTGTGTGTGTGTAAAGGAAAAAAAATAGACAGAGAGGGAATGGGTGGATGCTGCTCCCAGGCTGCCAGAGGAGTGTGTCCTTGGACTGCCCTCATCTCTGACGCACACACCCACCCACCCTTTCACACACACTCCTAACACTGGTTCATTTACACTCACTCTCTCCCTTTGACAAATACAAAACTAGGGCTTGCATGTGCATGTACACCTCTTAGGTACCAGAAAAATTTAACTTACTGCTGTGCAATGCGCGCATGTGTGTGTTAGTGTGTGTGTGTTCACACGTATACACACACAGCGGAAGGCTCTCAGACTGAGACTCAGACACCTCATCAGGGATGCAGCAGAGCCCCTGTCTGCAGGGAAAGAGGGAGAGAGAGATCTCATCTGATGTGGGATAGAAAGAGGTGGAAAGGTGGTTGGCTGATTAAGGCTGGGTGTATGCGTGTGTGCAGATGTTTTTTTAGTAACCAGTGTAACTCCAGCAGGTTTGTTAAAGGTTCACGTGCACAGAGATGCCAACCAACAGAGACCAATGACAAATAAAAGTCCACACCCAGAGATAAGTATGCCAATGCGCTCATCTTTTTATTGCACAACAATGTATTGTCTGTTTACGAATGCTTAAACAACATTGCCACTGACTGACAGACCAGCTTATTGAGAGAGACCAGGGTGTGGCTCTGTTTTCTCGGCCAGCAGAGGTGGTGGACAAGACAGCCTTTAAGAAACAGGTTCAAATCATCCCCATGCCCTCGCCACCAGCATCTCAGTCTGCAAGGACTGGACACAGACAAATATTATAAGCATGCCAAGTATCCATTTAAATCCTTTGAGACTGATTTGGTAGCGCTGCAGCTTGGGCTGGGAGCTGAGTTGCCCTGGATTGTAGACATCAACTTAGACAGAGCTGAAGTTTCAAAATACTTAAACCTTTCTGTTAAGAGCAGAAGCAGAGCACAGCCTGAGATGGTTGCAGACTGCCCTCCAGAGAGAGAGAGAGAGAGAGAGAGAGAACACATGCTGTGTCAGATATCTGTGCTGTCGTCTACATGGTGCTGGTAAAGTGTGTCTGGATGCCCACACTGAGCTATTCGTGCAGGCTGTGGAATGCTACTAAGTCTAGGGATGTGCTAGAGTGATTTCTTGGAGCATTACAGTGTTTTTTTTTTCATTTCTTATTTTTTTTCTTGTGTAGAACAAATGTAGTTGTGACCATTTAACACTTCCCAGCTTGTGCTGGCATCTCTCCTCAGCTTCATGTGGGTTTTAAAACCCCTGAATGGCATCATATTCTCAAGTGGGACCAACATTATAGAAGGAAAGGCACAGGAACACACACACGCACACACAAACTCAAGCACACAGAGTCCTGAAGCAGAGAGAAGGCTTAGGTAAGCTAAGCAGGCTACAGTAGCTACGACACAAAAGTTTAACTGTTGAGACTAAATAAAATCATTGTACAGTAGTTTGGTACACAACAATGTCTAGATTTGAAGGTCCCACTAAGAATCATACACAGAACTCTGCTTAGATAAGAAAAATACAAACATGCACTCTGCTATTATCTGTCAAGGTATGGTAGGTCAAGCTCATGACTTCTCATGAGTCAAATTCAGCCTTAAAGAGAGTTTTTCTTAAATAGCAAAGACTTGATCAGTGTGCAACCAGCATCAGAGTGTAAATAGCTGTGCAGCAGTATGTTTTAAGAACGATTTTCCAGCATGTGCACAGCCAAGGTCTCTTACTGTATTGATATTGTGCAAGCATCTCCACAGTTTGTTTATTATCTTTCTGTCAATTTTGGCTCTTTTCAGTGAGCAGATCATCTAAGCTAACGTCTAGTCTGCCGATATCCACCAGAAGCCTGTCAGAGCTCACCCTCTCACTGTAAAAAAAAAAAAAGTATCTTATACAGCAGGCTGTGGTAAAAACACAACAATGTGCCCCACATCTCTGTGTATACCATATGTACAGAACATGAAAGTACTGAGTACAGCGCGCATGGTGTTGGAAGGCTCAAACCAACAAAAATGTGCAATTTTGTGTTTCCCGTATCAGGGAAAATTGTATATACTGACATTGTCATTGTAATTCAGCAATACTAGTCTTCTTCTAATGTTTTTTTTTGTTTTTTACATATATTGCAAGTTGAAAATAAGAACACAGATTTGCATTTTTACAGGCACATACAAACCACAAAAATAGACTATGTGGAAACTAGATGTACTAGGCACAAGGTATATACAGTCCATGTGCATGGGGCACATTGTAAAAACAAACTGCAAAACAGCAACCAAACAAAACAGACTGATTAATCACAGACAGTTTTGCAAACAAAAAATAATACCCTGATTTGCTAACATATCAACACCAAGGCATTCAGTACCCTTAATAACTGGTACAGCAAGAATGAGAGGTTTGAAACTTAAGAGATCCTCAATAGTTGTCAGTCAGTGTCAAACATGTATGAAGGATTTTAATCCCACTAAACAGCAAGGTCCAGAAGAAGAACCATTAAACAATCACACTTTGAACCCCCTCATCATCAGGCAAATACAGTGCTACATCACACACACTCACACACAAACACACAAACACACACACACACACACACACACACACACACACACACACACGTTGACGGTGGCTTAAAGCCAGCAAACTGAACATAGACACAAAACTGTTAGAAATATGTGCTTGGCCTGGGCTGTATCAGCCTCATGGCCAAGGGTTCAAACAGAGTGTTACTGATCAAAGTGTCTGAGATGCCATCCTTTGAGTGGGAGTGAGTTACACACATATCTTACTGGTTGGATGCAATGAAACGGATACGGTGCCTGATATTGCCTGAAACATTAGCTCTTTAACTCTCCTTCCATCTTGCTCTCACTGACTGTGGTCTCATTCAAATAATATCAGCACAGTCCTGATAGCAGCGTAATAGGGCAAACTCTGGTATTAGCACAAAGGAATGGGGAAGAGGACCAATTGATTGCACTGGAACAGTAGTGAAGCACACAACAGCCATTGACTCAAATGGACTTCATTCACAATCATATTGGCATTTTGGTATGTACCTTTCCCATAGGAAAAAAAAAGCAATACAAAGTGTGTTGCTGATGAAGGAGGGTCACTGCTTTGTAACCAAGGTATGACAAAGAACAAGGTTTAGTGCATGTTATTGATCAAACAGATAGAGAACATGTGGCTGCTCTATAGCAACAATGAGCCAGGTTTTACAAGCCATATAATGAAGCCCTTGGATAAAAACAATCACCTACGCCTTGTTTCAAACAGCTCGCAGGATAAGTGATCACAACCAAACAGCAGAGTGTTATGCTAATAACAATCTCACGGTTATGACTTCACTAGGCCTCCTCCATATTTATCTAAGCCAATCAGATTTCAAGGGGGATATTTCAGCATGGTTAAATCAACAAGTGGATGATGGTGAGGATAGATAAGTCTACATAAATCAATGGAAAGCCACGCTGTGGCAATCAATACATCTCTCTGGAAAGGTAGCAAACCTGAGTGAAATGTCCATCGCATCGACTTTACAATTAGACTCTGTCGATGTTCAGAGCTGAAAAAGGTGGACGTGGTGTTTGTTTAACACAATGAATCAGCTGCCTATTTTCTAACCCAATTGGAGTCACTTTCCTTCCTTACAGTTTAACCAGATAATGGGCCCAAGAGAAGTACTGCAACCATTTTAAGAGAATAGAGCATCGATTTTCATTTTGATTACAAGGTCGTAGTGCAACACAAGGTGCTTATTTGGATGTCCTCAGTGCTCACTTTGGACCAAGGAGCTCAAAGTTGTTATGACTCACTCTTATTCATGCCCACGTCAATAAATTAACTAATGAAAAGAAGAAGAAGAGAAAACAAAGGATCCTCTCATGTTAGAGCTAGAGATTGGGTTGTAACATACAGGTTAAATATAGCAATGTTCAACCCAGAGAAGCATCATCAAACCATAAAAAAAAAAATCACACAGACACTCAGCAACACATACAGCAATGCCCACAACCCCCTTGCATCATAAAAAGCCTCTTTAAATCTCTGTCCCTTTATTTACATGGCAGTTTATATCTGATTAGCTGTCTTCCTTCTCGTATGGCATACATTCAGCATGAGAAGTATTTCAGGTTCAACAGGATCAGAATATTTCGAATAAATATAACCAGCTACCCAAGCCTCCACCCGACACGTTGAGACATTCATGGGAGTTTTGGGTGAAATGGGACACATAAAGACTTTGATATGGAGCAAGTACTTTTTACAAGTGAGGCATTTTTATGCCCCATATTGCCTTCCCCCAAAACCCCATTTATCTCACAATTTAATATCTAATAAAATTAGTTCAGCTAAAGTGATTTTCTTTTAAAATTTTTTTAAGGATCTGACCTGCCAAACTCAAAGCATGGATTGTTCTGTGACATGAAACCAGAATGAAACAGTTTATACTAGCTGTTTTAACAAAAAACAAAAAGTTACACTACAAGTCCTGTCATTCTCTCAAACATTTTTGGTTAAGGTAACAACATGGTCACTGGATTACAATACCTCAAGTGAAGCCACAATAGCTGCTGGATTCTTTAAGATTTCACATTAAAAACAAAACAATATGAAAAAGAAAGAACTTCACTTTCCTGTACAGCATATGTATAGATATTTATATTCATATATATTTATATATATAGGCGGGGTAGAGTATTGCAGAATTATATTGCATGTGTTAATCAATAAACCTAGACAGAAACAAGCAAGTATACAGTATGGGTTGTTCACAAATGTTTTCTTTCAGTAAAGCTCAGATATTTTAACCACCTTTGCCTTCAGGGTTACAATCAGTGCACTGACCAAACAGCTTCAGAGGTGTTTCCTGAAAGCAGGTCAGTGCCACCATCAGCGTGTCAAACCAACCATGTAGTGTGCGAGTGTGAGTCCATTCTCTGAAAATGAAACCAAAACATATCAACAAACTCACACGCACAAACTTACACCCACATATATACATACACACAAACCAAATATATGGCTTCTAATGTTGAATCAAGGCAGTTAAATAAATGGCATTTTCTTCGATGTTTCTTTTTTTTTTAGTTGATACAGACACAACCAGACTTGGTGTTCAAGCTCAACTTTGGTTTGGGTAGATACGATGAATATAATATCCTTCCGTACTTTTTTTATCAACTATTTACACATCGATGTAAGATCGACCAGCGGTCTAAAACACTATTTCCATTACTATTTGAAACAATATGAAGAGCAATGTGTTCTTTTGCTACGACAGCTTATACAGAAAAGTTACACTCAAAACACTTTTGGACGCTTAAAATGTCATTGTCATTTGATCTCAAGTCCCTGATTTTCAGTTTAAGTCCAGCTCCTGCTAGATTGCATTGCATGGATTCTACACAGTATGCAATAGTTACATCAATCATTCTTTTCTTCTTATCTTTACAGAAAAGACAGCGATATACAGTAGGTGTTTGGAAGCAGAGTGAAAGGGGTGATACTAAGACTAAAGGTGCTGGCACAGTAGACTAGACCAGTTCAACCTTAAGTTATACTAGCTTAATTGTATAGACTCCTCCTAGTCAAAGTGTCTCAAGACTTTGAGTAGCTCTTTTCCTTCTGCCGACACCAGCACACAGTGCATCCAGGTCAAATGACTGGTGGCGCTGGCGGTAGCTGATTGGTCATTTAGCAAGCTGAGAGATCAGCTGGACTGACCTAAACTGAATAGATTCTCCTACAAAAAAGGCCTCTTTCTTGAACTCTACCAGGGTCACAAATTGGAAGACAGCCGGGATCTGGCAGAGTCTAGCTCTGGAAGGCTGACGATTGAATCCTTCTTGGGAACTCCAGAGTCTGGAGGTCCTGATCCAGCAGCTGCTACTACTGCCCCCATTCCAGCAGGTCCACCGGGAGGAGGTGTGGAGGCAAATGCCACCCTCTGTTGGGCTCCCGATGATCTCACCACCCCTGAAGGCCCTGGCATGCTGGAGTGAGGGGGCTGCGGAGGTCCAATGGAAGTGTTGGAGGTGCGAGTGGAGGGCGGAGGGCTGGGGGCTGCAGAGGCAGCTTGCAGTGTTCCCTCCTGAGGGAGTGAAGGCTGGGAGGCAGACAGGGCACGAGTGTCCTGACTCAAGCTACCCATATGAAGGGAGTGGGTGCTCTTGTGTGAGGCAGGCCTCTGCTGGGTCTGTGTGGGGCTGGGTGCATGGTGCTGTACTAGGGACAGCTGAGACCCAGAGGGTCCTACGCTTGCCATGTGCTGGAAAGTCCGTCCTGAAGCTGCAAGTGGGCTTTGGACCGGGGGGCTCGAAATTGCAGATCCAAACGCCCCTCCGAGTGTCAGAGGAGGCTGAGACTGAAGAGGAGACATGGACACTGGACTGGACAGGTTCTGCATCACCTGGAACCTCCGCACCATACGGGGAGACTGCAGAGTCCCTGGACCCACCAATGGACTTGCCATCTGAGGGCAGAAGCTCATGGCCACGGCTTGCTGGAGGGTGGCGATAGCAGAGCCTGTCTGCGTCTGACCAGGAGGGGCAAAGATGCCGCCGAGTGAGGGAGTCATAGACATGGCTCGCGGCCGCTGCAAGTCAACCAGTTTCACCATCTCACGGTCATACTTGACAATCTCCTGAATCATCTCATTCTCCCTGTTATTGAAGACACCAGAGTTGAGATCATGCTGTACTTTGTGCATCAAGATGGAGTTCTTTTTACCTGCAGAAAGAAATGAAAATGTGGACTAATTATTTAAGCTCAAAAGGTAGAAGCAGTATTGAGAAAGGAAGGGACAAGGAGTGCATAAAGGTGAATAATGCAGAAATACATGGAAATAGGATGACATATAAAGAGAGAACAACACGATTTAGATATAGCATGTAATGCCCTTCACACCAGGTACAGAACAAGCCCTCAGGAAATATACGTGTCACCCTGTACTTTTATCTATTGTTACAGTATCCTGTGTCATTCTGAGGAAAGAGCTCAGCTCATTTTGCTGCCTATTTTCATATTCTGGAAACATTTTCCTTTGTTTTTCATGCACAGCTTCATTTCAGAGTAATTTCTTTAATCAAAAAAGAAAAGATTGCAGAAACACATAGTAGCTGATGCTGTAGAGATGTACTTGGGTATGTAATGCTAGTAATAAATGTACCAAAAAGGAAGACTTCTTTTTAATGTAATTATTGGAAGAATGTTTCCCTCACTCCTTTGTAACATCCCCAATTTATTTCTTCTCTAAATCTGAAATTATTGTTTTACCTATGCGGTCTAGACGATCAATGGCAACAGTCTCAAAGGCTCTTCTCATCATGGGGTATTCTTCCAGCACTTCATTGAAGTGGTCAACAGACAGAGAGTAAAGTCGACAGTAAGTCTCTGCTCGCACGCTGGCTGTTCGCCGACCCCTCGTCAACAAACAGATCTCTGAAATGGGGAAACAGAAAATGCCACAGCTTAAAAAAAGTTTTTAAAAAATGTCACTACCAGAAAAAATATCAACTGAAAAAAATCATATGTTACCTCCAAAATAAGAGCCATCAGAGAGCTTCATTGCAAGTGTACCCTTGGTGATGACGCTGCAGACTCCATGCTGGATAAAGTACATTTTCTTGCCGATAGTGCCCTCCCTTATAATGTAATCTTGTGGCTGGAATACCTCAAAACGTAGCTTAGTCAACATGGCTGTCACAAAGTTTGGCTCTGCATTGGCAAACAGCGGCATTGACGCCACCAGCTTGCGACAGTTGAAGTTGACAATTTCCTAAGACAAGACACATATTTGGTGCAAAAAAGAACAGCAAAATGTGTACAGTCACACTAAACACAGTGAATGTGTTTTAATGTAAAAAAAAAAAATACCACAATATAATATAATGAAATCACATTTATGGAAATAAAGTGCATTATTGTCTCACTTCTCTCAGAGGCTCACTGAGTTCTCCCAGAATGCTTTCCTCATCAAACATCTTCCCCTGGTATCTGTGTTCATAATAATCATGGATTTTCTGTCGGAAGTCAGCAGGCAGCTTGTGGAAGGACATATACTGCTCCACTTGTTTGTACTAAGAGAGAGTGGGATGAAGAGAAGAGAGATTATTTTTATTTTCTGTTAATGCAGACAAAAACAAATAAAAGCAAAGCGAGCTATTGCATTTAAAAGCCAAGCCATCAATAGGACCTACAGATTAGTTTTAGCCAGGTACCTCGTGTGCATTGTATGGCTTTTCTAGTGTGACATTGTTTAGCTGTTCAGTTGCATTGGCCTTGTTAAAGGGTAGGCCTGGTGTTACACATATATCTACAGTAAGTGCCACAAAGACCAAAAGCAGTAATTAACTGATCCATTTAAAGAAAAAAACACTAATATTGCTTATCACAGACTTGTTGAAACATTAAAAAAAAAGTCAGAGCACTGATGACATGTTCTCTACTTACATAAGCACTATAGTTCAGTTTTAGTAAATCCCAAATAGATCAATCTGTTTCTGTAAATACTCACTGGAACAACCTGCCACTGATAATAGCCCCCAAAATGCACATTTACACATGTCTGAGTAAATTGTTGGAAACCGTAGTGCTCAGTTATTTCTGGACTTTATTATTTACTACCTCCTGCTAGGCAGGCACAGAAAGACCACATTAAATTTTGTTAAAGATCCAATTTTGTGAACAGGTATGCCAGGCAACTGCTTGAGACTTGAGGCAGTTCAGTGGCCAGTGAGGGCTGACAAACTTTATGTCCTTAAAGAACCATTCGAAAGTTTGCATTAATATCTCTGTAGAAAAACTCCCTACAGGGGCCGTGCTCAAAGGGATGTGCAAAACAGCTGTTTTAGTCCTGTGAAACAGCTGTCTCAGAAAATGAGTAGGGCCACTCAGCATCGACCTTTGTTGATTATTTGCATTACCAAGTTGTTTTACAGTCACTCGGGAGTGTGTGCATTTCATTTTATTTTTGTCATATTTTCTTCTAATAATTTTTAGCATATTATTATGATTTCTGATCAGCGTATTGGCCTTGACAGAGGTCTGACCTTTCTGGCCTTCTAGTTTACTCTTGGTTCTACTGGAGGAATTTTGGGTCACTCATCTTTAAAGTATTGTTCAGTTCAATGAGGTTTGCAGGCATTTGTTTATACACAGCTCTTTTAAGGCTAATACCTTTGAATAGGGAGGAGTTCACTGTTGACACATGACTGAAAGGTGCCAGGTCCAGTGGCTGCAAAATAAACCCAAATCATCACACCTCCACCACCTTGCTTGAGAGGTGGTATGAGGTCTTTGTGCTGATATGCTGTGTTTGGTTTTCTCCAAACATGCTGCTGTGCATTACTGTCAAACATCTCCAATTTGGTCTCATGTGTCCAAAGTACACGGGTTCAGAAGTCTTGTGGTCTTGCGTAGTCATAAACTTGAACATTTCACATGGTAATTGAGGCCTGCAGAGTCTGAGATGTAGCTCTTGGGGTTTTTGCAGTATCTCTTATTGAGCATTGCACAGTCTGACCTTGGAAAGAAACTGCTGTGATGTCCACTTCTGGAAAGATTGTGTCCAGACCAGCAAACAGCCAAAACATCTGCTTTCGTAGAGGTGCTCACGCTTGCTGATGATCAGTTAATCAAGTGAATTTGATTAGCAGCATCTGGCTGCTACTTTCCCTCTTAATTCCTATAAAAGCAGTAAGCTGTGCTTAGTTTTTCACAGGACTCAATGAAATCCTGTGAAAATGTTTTTATAACTCAACTTATAATAATCTATAAATATGTACATCTAGGAGGAAAGCGCTGGCTCACTTTCCTATTAAATGACAGACTTATATACTGTTAAATGTTGCCTTTTAATAGAATTTTGGACACTAATAATGATAAGCCTACAATACAACTGCCCTCAAACTATAATAATCTAAGACAAAGGTCAAAATAAATAAATAGCATGTTAAAAAACTATGATTAAAGAATGTTACCCATGAGTTTAACAAAAAAAGGTTATCATTCAGCAAAACTTAATATGTAGCATTTCACTGCCTCACTCTCATTTAACATTTAGAGAATATTTTTCGTCCTCTTTTTCTTACAAATAATTTCTCCTCTGCTTCATAAATGCTACTCTACTCCTAATAGCATTTCACCTCACTTTCACTTTTTTCACTTAAGGGCTAAAATGCTTTATTAAACATGTATATTTTCTGGGAATTTTGCCTTAAGCAAAATACTTAAAAACCTCTAATAATGTTTCAAGAAATCTCAAAAGGAGCATGTGTTTATAACAGAAAGTTTTATGAATCTCTGCACATCTGTGTCTATACAGTAGGAAGTGGTGCTCACACACAGCATGTGAATGGAAAAGATTTTGGGTATTTTGTCATAAAAAGAGAAAAAACAACATTAATGAGCTTTTGAGTTGGTTACATGCAAAAAAATCATCCCATGATTCAACAGTATTTCACCTGCATTTTACTGTCAACAAACACAATACAAACCACACAGCTGAAATGAACACACCTAGCAGCTAATCAATGCCAAATCAATAAAAAGTGAAAGGTTCACTTCCACATAGCAGCAAGACAAACACTCAGCTTAAATTGTTTAGATATGCTAATTTCAGTTCTTACAAAGTTGATCACTGAGAAACCAGAAACAACGTGGCTGGGCTGCAGAGAGGGGAGTGATAGATGCGGCAGTAAACAGAACAGACAGAGAACTGTTGGGATAAAAAGATTTCTCCTTGTACTCTGCTGTCAGCCTGTGTGCACTTCAACCCAGCTCAAATGGAAAGCTTAAGACCACAGCTCACCCCAGCCTATAAAGCTGTCCAAACCACAATTTTGAGAGGGCAGCGCGCTGGCAGATGCTATGTACTCGCAACTTTCAGGGGCCGAGGAAGTCATCATCCATACCACCTCAATCCCAGGAGTCCTTAAACTCTACTGTGTGGTGGATGAATGGCACAATCTGCCAGCATCAAGTAACGTCCCCTGAAAATATCATCGGGAGGTTTGCTCGCAAGACCGCCCCAAAAATGTAAAAGGTTCGTGGTTAACGAACAACACTGTGTCAGATGTTGTGTGTCCTGCCAGAGGCCCCGAGCAAAACAATGAGCGCCACCTGCTCAAACAGCGTTGCAAGTTCTGAATCCTCAAGTGCAGCATGTAAACTACTAAACTGAAAATTGTTTACTGTGAGAAACAGACAGCCTGGCTCTCTGTTTCCAAAAGAAAATTACAATTGGCAAACAATGATTTTAAGATGTACACAACCGAATGCATGTGCACTATACTAGAAGAATTATTGCTTCAGATCCAAGCTGCACAGTGTAATTAAAACGTCCTTTTTTATTCCCTGACTTTATCACAGCAGTACAGCAACTGTTACAAGGAGCAGAAAAGCATCCTGCTCACGCTGATGCACTAATATAAGATGAGCAACAAACAACAACCTAAACAGACCCCACTCTTTGAGTACTATTTCACTTCACTACAGTCAAATTACTTCAAGACAGAGATTTATTGCTGATGAGACTTGTTTTGAATTATCTCTCTTGCTATTGGCTGAACATATTACATTATTCATGTAACTTGAATGAAACTCACAGGGGAAAAACAATGGACAGCAGAGGAAAGATGATCACAAAGCTAATAAACGGATCTGATAGGCCTGCATCATTAAAACTGAATAAAAATGATATGCATACACTGACACTGCAGTGCAGTCAGTAAATACAAAATTTCTGCGTATTTTCCTCATACATATACACAGACACACTCACCGGCTGCTTTATTAGGTATTCCTGTTCCTGCTCATTAACACAAATATCTAATAAGCCAATCACATGGCAGCAACACGTGGCATGCTTTCGGGCATGTGAACATGGTCAAGATGACCTGCTGAAGTTCAAATTGAGCATCGGAATGGAGAAAAAAGGGGATTCAAACTATGTTTATAAGGTAAACACAGCTTGTAAATCTAATGAGCTTTAATGTCCATATTTGATATGACCAACTTTATTCTTCAGCACACCCTGAACTCTTTTGGGCAAGCTTTCTTGTACTTGCCGCCAACAAGGAGGCTATGTTATTGGTATCGTTTACGTGCATGTGTGCATGCATGCGTGTCATTCTGTCTGTATACACGATAGCTGAAAAAGTTTTGAATGAATTATGATAAATCTTTGTACGGTTGTAGAGTGGGGTCATGTTAACAATCCATTCAAATTTGGCTTACAGCCACTATCTGGCCAGGACCTTTCTGTGTGGAGTTTGCATGTTCTCCCTGTGTCTGTGTGGGTTCTCTGAAGGTACTCCAGCTCCACCCACAGTCCAAAGACATGCAGCTAGTGTTGTTCGATTAATTAATGATTCTAAATTGCCCATAGGCATGAATGTGAGTGTGAATGGTTGTCTGTCTCTCTGTGTTAGCCCTGTGACAGACTGGCAACCTGTCCAGGGTGTACCCTGCCTCTCACCTTATGGCAGCTGGGATAGGCTCCAGACACCCCATAACCCTGAATTGGATATGCTGTCACATTTGACCCCCAAAATGTGTTATATGTTTAAAGAAAGTATCATCAAGAGAAAGACAATTAATCCACATAAACAATAAATCTCTTAGGCAGCTTTCTTGTCATTTCTTTAAGTAGTCTTCAGGAATACCTCTACAGCCTTCTTGAAGGACATTCAAAGCGCTTATTAGGATTTTGGCTGCCTTTTGTTCTGTTCTCTCTCAAGATGATCTCACACTGCTTGAGGTCTAGGCTCTGGGGAGGGCAATCCATGACTTTGTGTGTTTTTCTATCCAGGTATGCTTTTACTGCATTGGTAGTGTATTTGGGATCATTGTCATGCTGAAATAAGAAGCTGTTGCCAATCAGAAACTTTCCAGATGGTATTGCATGGTTGGTCAAAATCTGATGGTACTTTTCTGCATTCATAATTCCATCAATTTTGACAAGATCCCCAACACCACTGGCTAAAATGCAGCTCCAAATCACGGTAGAGCCTCCAGTGTGTCTTTTAGATGGCTGTAAACTCTCACTGTTGTACCTCTCTCTTGACCTCCCCCATACATAGTGATGATCCATCCACTTTTTATAGATTCAGCTAAAGAAAGAGGATTTAAAATTGGTTCCTTGTTAAATTGTCTATTATGTGTAGACACCACACCAATTCATCCCTTGAGTTAGGTGCCTTTTTTTATGTTTGAGCCATAGGTCAGTCCTAAGTGGCTCAATTTACACACACACACACACACCCCCGGACATGCATGCGCACACACACACACACACACACACAGACACAAAATGGTCAGGTACATAGACCAGACAGAAAATGAATGAAAAAGCAGCCAATGTCCAAAGAAAAACTTTTAGAAAGTCTGGAGAACTGTTACTCTAAAAATTACAATGAACATCTGGTTCCTAGGATGCAAAATATAAAGAAATGAGCAGTGCCTCAAGACTTTTGCACAGTACTGTAAGCCTAGTCCAGATGAGACAGTGCCGTGGGCTTAAACTTACTGAAAAAAATTTCAGTCTTTGGGTATGCTTTAGCACCAAAACAGCAGGAAAGTCCTGTTCTATTTCCCTGTGGATTCTGGAGTTCTTATAACTGACATGATATGACATACAAGGATGTGTAAATATTTTAAAATTGGCCTCTTTCATGAGTAAACCACAGTAAAAGACTTAAAAGTCGAAAAAAGGAAAATGAACATTTACTGTAAGATTTTTCTGTTTATTTTCAGTATGTGTCTTATTTCAAATGCACAGAGGCAACACAACGAAAATTTGTTGCATATACGTTTAATATTACCCCTCTAGACTCACACCACATGCCTACTTTTCCTGCAGAGGGGAAATGGGTATGCAATGAATGCAGATTCTTCTGCAGTGAAAAGATACTCTCACCGCACACAGAAATAACAATGGGTGTTTCTGACTGAACCACCATCAGCTTCATTAATACATAAACATAAATAAACCTAACATGCAACAACCGAATTACTCAGCATCCACATAAAGAAAACTATCCCCCAGCTGGCACAGCTCCACAGCTCTTCTGATGGAGTTACGCAGCACAAAGTCTCACCTGCATGAGTGAATCTGTTTCCTGACATCTGCAGATGGAAGGCAGCCTGAAGAAATGACCCTGTGTCACAGCTCTTTACCTGGCATGTCCATGTCAACACTGCACTCTTGGTGTGCAGCTCATAGAGTAGAAATGCTGATTGTGTGAAAAGACTTAGGTGCCTGGGGATCGTGGCAGTGAGGACAAACCTCACAGAGGGAGCGGTGCAGCGACCGTGTGTGGTTACACATGAAACTCGGTCCCGCAGCTTGAGTCGGATAAGGCTGAACAAATAAGGCAGCTAAAGCTTATCTGATTGAACTGAGATGGTGGCATTTAATGACTTGACTTTGAGTGCCATGTCATAGTGCAGCGTATCGATCATCGCCGGGCAAACGTCAAATCTCTCCAGTGTCACAGAGGAGAGAAAACAAGCGTCTGGCCAGTGCGTCACAGCACCCACAGGGGACTGACAAACACCCAAATTAGAGTGAAAACGACATCCATTTTCTGTGTCACTTTGATGATGCGGCAGCAAACTGCTCCACTGACATTTTGTCATCTAAACTACTGTTTGGGATCTGTTTGCTTTTTGTGGTTTGTTATTCAGAGGGAAATTTAAGGAGAGCTTTATCTTTGATGTTGATTACATTTTCCTGCTTTCACACTCATGAACTACTGACCCAGCATCAGGTTTTTACTACTTTTTCCTTCTTTCTCTCCCTTTCTCTTTAGTCCCCTCCCTCTCATTCATCCTAAAACTCTCATTCTAATTCGGGTTCATCCCAAACGGACATGTGGTTGTATAATTCATTCACTCCGTTCCCTGCTAAATTGCCTCATTATATTATGAAGCACATTCACCAAAGAGAAGGAAATCAGATAAGGGTAAGTAAGAACTTGTCTTGTCTGTCTTCAATTCAGAGACGTGTACAGAGGGAGGAACAACACACTGTGGGGTCTGACACAGCACAGAATCTCATTAAATGAAATGAAGCTTCTAAAGAAATGCAGGAAATCATGTAATTCAGTCAAAGGGAGAGGCAACCAAAGGAAACTCAGTGATAAGGGTTGGTTCAATAGAAACTTTTTTAAGCCAGTAATTTCCAGAAATGAATACCATCAGACACGGCTAAAAAGACAGTTTTTGTTGTAGATTTGAGTGCAGGAATCTCTTTGGCCACTATCTTTACAAAGTCAGTCTGCTTCTGGGTAATTGGGGGTTGAGTGAAAAGTAGTAGAAAAGTAGTTTTTGGTACCCAAGAAGAGGGAAGGGAGGAATAACAGAGAACTGCTCTGTGTTCTCTACCTCACTGACTCTGTTCAACCTCTATAATGATATTAAAGGAGAGATAATTATAAGGAGGCTATAAGGAGGGTGTTTTTTTGTTTGTTTGTTTTGTTTTGTTTGTTTTGTTTTATTTTGTACAATTATCATCCAAATTAAATAAAAGTGGAATTCCTACCAAAATAAAAAATACACAAATGCAAACTTCCATTTTTCTAGAAAAAAAAAGAAAAGAAAGAAAGAAATATTACAATATACAATCAATATGTGTCAAAACATCAGGTTTTATACAGGTGGTCACACTTGCTTATGGTCAGTTCATCAAGTGCATTTAGTAAGCAGTACCTAGCTGCTTCTTGGTCTCTTAATTTGTGTGGAAGCAATCAGTGTGTACTTAGTTTTTCACATGACTGCATAGAAATGCGTACAAACCCAGTGCATAGAAATGAATGGAAAGCAAAATACAATCTGACCTTTAAAGACTCTACACCCCAACACAGCTGTTTTCACTTAATCCTGCAAATTACAAACAACTTCATTAACAATCAAGACATAGTAAAGTGTGTCCTCTGGCACCAAAACAGGTATAAGGGGAGAAAATAGAAGTATCAGACATGTCAAACACAGTACATGTCCACAAGGTCCTTGTGCATCATTCACACAGTCCTTGGCCCACTTTTCTTTATAACATGGCTTCAGTTTGTTGGGGTTTGAGGGTATTCATTTAGGCACAGCCCCCTTAAGGTCCCACCATGGAAATTCAGTTGAGTTGAGGTCTGGACTTTGACTGGGCCATTGCAACACCTTAATTTTTTTCTCTTTTTCCGTCATTCTTTTGTAGATTTGCTGCTGTGCTTGGGATCATTGTCCTGCTGCATGACTGTGAAATGATGGACTTCAAATTGGTTTTAATTGGTCTTTTAACCCCTCCCAGATTGAAGAATTGCTTCTCAAAGATCATTGTTGATGTGTTAACACACACCTGAACGCTCCAGACCTGCAAACTGCCAAAACCTCTGCTTTTATAGAGGTGCTCACACTTACTGATGATCAGTTAACCAAGCACACTTGATTAGCAGCACTCAGCTGATACCTACCCTCTTATTTCCTATAGAAGCAGTAAGAGTGTACTTACTTTTTCATACACTGCTTCTGCATTTTGGCTTAGTTGTTTGTAAATAAATGACGACACGTGTAATATGTCATGTTTGTAAACATGCTTTTCCAGTTGGCCAAACATGCAGTTATGACTGCTTTTGGTATATTAGTTAGAGATATAGCAATATAACATGCAGCATATTCAGCCAGCCAGGAATCAGAGGACAATGAAGTTATATGGTATCCCAAAGCAATAAGCTGGCAATGGCGATCAAATACATTTCTGACTTACAAATTTCTGCACAGTCAAATCTTGAAATAAATCCATGCATTCATTAAATTTGAGTCTGTATGTTTGTATGTTTGTTCTACACCCCTCTGCTGTGTGTCACTGTGCACTGTTACTATGTATAACTAACACAAAGGTCTCTGCACCAAAGTCACCAAGCCAAATTCTCCCTAAATATAACCTGCATGAATTGTGACTCTGACATTTCTTCTGGGTTGAAATGGAAACCTTCACACAATGCTAGCTCAATCCACACTGGGGCTGTAACAGACTGCCAGCAGACGTGTTTTGCTAACACTCTCCAAAATGATAAAAATGTCACTCACAGTCCTATCTGGAAGCATTGCAAATTCACCCGGCAGCATCAGCATCAGCCTCACTGGCATGCATGGCACTTTTCTGCTCTCTGAGTTTTTCCCCCTTAATAAACATGTCTGCAGCTCAAATACTAATCCTCACACAGCAGCAGAAAAGAAAATTTGACAACTGGTCAGAAAAAAGGTTCTGGGGAAATGCACTTCTTGGCCTCAGCAGAAAAACTATATACACTGGGGTAAGGTGAGGATGTATTAGAAAAATGTCTAAATCTGTGAGAATAAACATAAAGCACGCAGCATCATGGAGAAATTCCTAATATCAAAGCATGTAGGTTTCCTACTGCTCACTTCATCCTTAAACTGAATAATATACAGGCTGTTTGAGGATTAGAAAACTCATCACAGCTCTGAAATTTTTAAGACTTTAGTTTGAAACGAAGGGGAAAACTTAAACTTTTGACTTTCCGCAACAGGAAGAGGAGGCTCAAAGTCTGTCTATTTTTTTGTTTTTTGTTTTTTGCTTTTTGGATAGGTTGCACACATCTGGATTACATGTTCCTCAGAGAGAAAACACAAAGGACCTTTCTATAGCCTTTTAACTCCCATAATCCAGGGCAAACTGTGAAGACAAGAGCTCCAGTCAGCACTCTACTTGCTGAATCGTTTTCTTCTAAACCATTTATTGGACATGATTTATACTCAAGTGTGCTGCCACATGGCAAAAAACTCTGGGGGGAGAGCCGCACAATGCTAGCCAGACAACAAGCTGACAAATACACTCCAAACAATGTGAAATATACAGCATTCAAATATCTTGCAGTGCACCAGGACTCTGTCTCCTACAGGTTTACCCTCCCCCTCACTTTGCTTTGTGTAGCAGCCAGTTAGCAGTAGCACTGCACCTTTCAAGGACACCACCACCAGAAAGGATAGAGATAGAGGAAGAGAAGAAAAACAAAGAGAGAAATCTGGATCCAGAGGTGAGGAGAGCAAAAGATCAGGAAGGAGATATAGCAGAAAATCAGGTGGAGATTTTTAAGCAGTGCAGAGTACGGAAAAAGGGGTGGAGATTATGTAAAGTGGGCTAGTTAAATATGCATAAGAGATGATATAAAGCAAAGGCAGAGTGAGACCCAGTGAGTGAGTGACCAGGAAGCGAGAGATGTAGAGAGAGGGAGGTGGCCATGATGGCTTACGTCACCTTCAGGATGACATTGCCAGGACACACAGGTCTGCTGCCTCATCAATTCTACTGCTGCTCAAGGGGACATCATATCACACAATCACACACACACACACACACACACACACACACACACACACACACACACACACACACACACACACACACACACACAGCCTCTGGCAATGTGGCTCTACCTGGCCGAACACACCCGGAGCATCTGATTGGCTGCTGAAAGCCAGCAGCACTCCCACTGCTCCCCAGCCAGCAAGACTCTGCTTGGAAACAGAGCGGCTGTGCTGCTACCACAACAGGCCACTACTGCAGCGCAGTTCAGCACTGCTCTGATCCACATCTCTGGTTCATTGTCCTTATGACAGTATATACGAGTGGTTTACTTGTGCCTGGTGGTGTGTCATTACGGTCACAACCTGAAGCATTCAGGAGTAGGTTGATGTCCAGTCCCCCCCCCCGACACACACACACACACAGCTTGTTGTATGGTATGTACTGTCTATTTATACTGCAATGTTGATAACTAATTAGATGAGCTTACAATTTCATTTTCATTTAATGAGCAGCAAATATCTAAATCAGCCACAAACAAAATGAGGTGTACAAAAAATGATCCTTCAAGGCACTCTTGAGCCACTTTGACCTTCAGTTAGTAAAAAACTCTTCCAAACATTGTGAAACCAATCTAACTCCTCCCTTGCTACTGAGTACCAATCTGACACCAGTGCTCTTTAAGTCAAAATATGCTTTTTTTTATGTAATGTGAGTATCTGCATGTCTGACATTACCCGTAAGGACCTACCTAAATCAATGTCCTATTTGACTTTCACTGATAAAACATAACTATACTGCCAAAAGTATTCACTCATCCATCCAAATCATTAAACTCAGGTGTTCCAATCACTTCCATGGCCACAGGTGTATAAAACCAAGCACCTAGGCATGCAGACTGCTTCTACAAACATTTTTGAAAGAATGGGTCGCTCTCAGAAGAATTCCAGCATGGTACCGTGATAGGATTTCACCTGTACAATAAGTACAGTCGTGAAATTTGCCAGGACAACTGTACTTGTCCGGCTGCATTGTGTCAAGTGTAAAGTTTGGTGGGGTTGTTTTTCAGGAGTTGGGCTCAGCCCCTTAGTTCCAGTGAAAGGAACTGTGGTGTCTGATCTACTGTGATTTAAACTGCTATTTTAAGCTGCATGTAAGTATGGTTTCTTCCTTTAGGATGAAGGCCTTGAGTTTAGGCCTCCAATTGACGCCACCACAAAGGTATGCAGCATAGAGCCCCTCTGTGGACTATCTCTGCAAATAAGGAACTGACCATACATACATACGGTAAACAACTTGAAGATCGGCTGAAGCTGTTCTCCATTACTGTATATGGTAGAAGTCAGAAATGTGGGATTTGGCCAGAAAGAAACAGTATATAACCTTTGTTAACCCTCTTCTCTGGGAGTCAGGAAGATAGGCCCTCCTCTCCCAGGTGTCTCACGTAGCATCTGCATTGACACTGTCTGTTTTGCAATAAACTCTGTATATGCATCAAGACTTTGTCAGCGAGGTTTTTCCTCAAGAACACACCCATCAAAGACACAGCAGAACTCTTGATGCTTCAGCACACCAAGAAATTTTGGACAATTTCATGCTCCCAGCTTTGTGGGAACAGTTTGAGGCCTTCCTGTTCCAACATGACTGCACACCAATGCACAAAGCAAGGTCCATTAAGACATGGATGAGTGAGTTTGGTGTGGA
This sequence comes from Pterophyllum scalare, assembly GCA_024447675.2. Taxonomy (NCBI): domain Eukaryota; kingdom Metazoa; phylum Chordata; class Actinopteri; order Cichliformes; family Cichlidae; genus Pterophyllum; species Pterophyllum scalare. The sequence goes on from JAMQGT020013894.1 coordinate 42,879, forward strand.
AGAACTTGACTGGCCTGCACAGAGTCCTGACCTCAACCTGACAGAACACCTTTGGGATGAATTAGAGTGGAGACTGTGAGCAAGGCCCTCTCATCCAATATCAGTGTCTGACCTCAAAAATGTACTTCTGGAAGAATGTTCAAAATTTCCCATAAAAGCCTTCCCAAATGAGTTATAACTGTTCTTGCTGCAAAGGCCAACATCATACTAAACCCTATGGATTAAGAATGGGATCTCACTCAAGTTCATATGCATGTGAAGGCAATGAGTGAATAACTTTGGCAATATTGTGTAACATCCTTTTCTCCGCCTCTCTATTTCGTGCAGCTCTGGTCAACATCTAATGAAGTTGATTCTATCTGTGAGATCTCAGACTATATGAGGTTAATCCTTGGTAACACTAGCATATCACAATTTCTGCTTTTTAGTTAACAACAACAAGTGTTTTCAACCAAACAGAAATAGCATCTATCTTGTCTGGCCACATGTTACTGCTTACTGATTTTTGTACTTCACTGGTCATCATTATGTAATTAGCACAAAACCTGTAGAGTATAAAGGTGATTTGGAGTTTTTTTAGGCAGTGATTAGCTGGAGTATTTCCAGACTATAGAACTGGTCCTGACCATAGACAGTATAAAAAGATAGATGTAGACTATGTACTATGACATAAACCACTGTTTTTTGAAGCCTCGAGATTAGTGTTTTCCCCTTTGCCATCCTGGTCTCAAAAACCCAGATGTGATGAGTCAACTTATCAATTACAAGTCGTTAGCCAATGAGCATAAGAAGGACAATCCTCCTTTTTGAAACATAGCATGATCAAGATTTACAATAGACTTAATTTTTTATTCAATATGACCTAAAATGAGTGACTGAGTCCATAGACTCATCAGGAAAATGTTTACAGAGGTCAAGAGAGAAAGCTGTTTTCCCATAGGTTTCTATAAGACTTCAAGTCTTTCGCAACTATGGACAAATTGACAGGTATTTATATAGCACCTTCCTGCTCAATTAGAGGACTTTCTACTGTAAGTCTCATTCAACCATTCACACATTCATATAGCACTCTATGCCTAACATTCACACACAGACGGATGCAACCAAGGACGCTTTAGCACATGGACTGGAGGAGGCAGAGATTGAGCCATCAACCTTATGATTGGTAGACAACCCACTCTGCCACCTGAGCCACAGCCACCCCCAAAAGCAGCCCAACATGTAAACTGAAGAGCATTAAAGAATTCATTTTTGTAGCTGAAGAGTTGGGTTAGCTGTTTCCCTCTGTTTTATGCTAGACTAAGTTATCTAACTGATGGTGTTTTCCAAATAACCCTTCCATTTGAAGGACAAATAAAATGGAAATACTGTATCTAAAGAAGTTTTGATTAAAAAAAAAAAAGTTTACAGAAAAGTGTTGAGAACATGGGACCAAGATATTTCCTCACCTTTTCCTGGTACTGCCGTCTGGAGGAGTCCAGGGACTGGATAAGAGCTGTTGCGTGGCCAATAAAAACAGCATAGCATGTAGCTCCTACAATCATACTCAACATAGTGAGCCAGATATCTGATAGACTCTCCGGGGCTTGCCGGCCATAACCAATGCACAGCATGTGGCTCATTGCCTTGAAAACGGCAAAGGAGTACAGCTCTGACCAGGTATCATTCTGTGGAGAGACAAGAGAGGAAATAAACAAGGAGTTAAACACATCAATGTTACATTCAAAGATACGTTTCAAGTGAAGGTAATGCCATAGAGTAGGTAACTAGAGGAAAAGCTTTGGGGACAGGGGGTCATTGAGAAGCAGTTATATAAATGAGAGCTCGAGGGACACAGAAGGAAAGAGTGAGGAAGGGGAAACAACACCCAGGGATTCCTTTGAGGCCTAATCAGCAAAGTGTAGATGGTTTGGAAATTATTTATTCAGAGAGAATTTATAATGAGAGGCCATTAAATATGCACTTGAAGAATTGTGTGACTCGGAATCTACTACAGCGGGCCAGCGGTCACCAGGCTGCTTGTGTGGCAATTCATGATGGGAAAAAATCTGAGACTTTTTGAGAGGTATTAATCACATTGCCAACTACTTTAAATACATGTAATGAACCTTTACACCGTAACTTTGTCCCAAAATACGACTCTTCGCAAAAGTGGCAGAGCCTATTTGTTTCCTTTCTTTCAATAGAACTGAGTCTTAACTTTGGTTATCTGAGCCTGAACACACAGCTGATGCCATTGATTCAAAGTAAAGCCAAAAGTACAACCTGAATCCTAGATTTTTTGTTATGTTTAATCTTTGTCTGTGTAATGAAGCTGTATTGTTAAAGCACTGTTCCTGCACATGGATAAAATGAAGTTACAAACAGCATCTTTAACTCTGAGAGCCTGGTTTCAACAACACACACACTAAACACACACAGCCTCACTAATGTGTACCAGGCTACACAGAGGTCACAGGCCTACACTCAAAGGCAATCAGCCACATCCCCTCTATAACCTACTGTAGAGAAGTACATCAGTCTATTACAGAATTACATTAAGAAGCATGCAATTCTTCTCTGCTTGTTTCCAATAACTAAATGAACCTACTGTAGTCCTTTAAGAAAAAAAATAAGAGAAATGAATCAACTCATAAAAGAACAATCAGTCTTTCAGTTCATCTAAAAAAGTCCATAACATTTAATTTTTAGATACATGACTTTTAGTAGGATGCAAAATGTATTCAGTGTATTCAAATGTTAACAACACGAAAATTATTGTATATTATTAAAAAGCAACGTGTAGCAGACTGATGCAAAAATCATTTTCTCATATGTGAATATTTGACGTTGCTCTTTTTTCCTGTGCAAATAAAAGGAGTTTTTGTAGTGCTGGTAATCCAAAAAACAAACAATGCATGCAGCAAATCTATCAGATCAGATATGAGAATGATCACTAGATGCAGACATGAAAGAATCGCAGGCAGAACTGAGCAGAGAGGTTTGTTAACATCCAAGCAGCATGACTTTAAATGGCCATAAAGTGATAGAAAGAGTTCTCCATATGAGCACGGCAAAATCAGGACTCCAAAAATAAATATAGCTCCACCAAGTGGGCTGGGGCTAAATGGTATATGTAAAAACAGAAAGAGAAACAGTGGAGTGAAACAGATTGAATAATAGATGAATGATGAGCACTTTGATTCTGAAATAGAACAGGCAAGAGAGAAGGAGAGACTCTATATCCTCATAAGTCTCAGTCACCCTCCTCAGAGATTTCAGTTTGGGAACTATCCGCTGCTTTGATGGTAATCACCATCTCCATTAGCTGCAGATAGTCTGTTTGAACTTGACTGATAACACAGGGGCTATAAATTTATCTTGCAGTGCCCTAAAATGCTTCTTTAAATAGCCTGCTGCAACCTTGTTGTGTAAGAGGCCTCACATACACAAATGTGAAATGCACCTGCCAAACGGTTTGGCCAGGTTTATATAAGTTGCATGTTTTCAAAATACCTTCACATTATCAGCATGCATCAGCACTTTATCCATGCTAGCAGCAGTGGGCTGCTTTAATGTGTATTGCACAGAAAATCGAACTGGGAAATACAGACAGGTGACAATTTGAAGGGAAACAGCAACATTGGGTGTTGGACCACGAGTGATTCTCCAGGTCTTTGGGGCTACCAGAGGAAGGTACTCAGTCAGAATAACTTCATGTTGAGCTGCAGTGACCCTTCCCTCTAAGTGGACAAGTGGACCCATAGGCTGCAAGGCAAATGCAGAGGCCTGAGTTAGCCCAATGCCGCAAGGCCAGTTACTGTGTATCTTCCCCTGGTCTTTCTCCCAGCTTTTTTGAAAAATTATGAGTGCTTTCATCATTTATAGTTTAGCATCCCAGTGATAGCTAAGTAGATCAAAATACAGCTGAGGCTGTTCAGGCACAAGGAAAAATTGAGGGACGACAAAAATTATTAGGAACCATGAATGTCTGTACAAAATTTGATGGCAATCCATTAAATTTGTCTGTGGCTCTGTGGTGCACAGAGCCACGGACAGACCTTCCCATTCCCTGATCCACACCACTAACATTGTTACAAACGACCAAAAGTGCATCCAAAAAGATGAACATCTGCCCTGCTTCCAGTCTCATCAGTTCACACCTCATGGGAGGAATGACTGAGGCTTTTCCTCTGTGACTGGTGCAGGAATGAAAAAAAGAATGACTGACTGAAGCAGATAGTGGAAAATGGAGTTATAGCATACTGAATGACCAATATGCGTGCCTGACACCCGATAAGCTGAACAAATATCAAAAAGATAATCGACAAACGTGTGACATAGCCACTGGCCTGGTCCTGTCACACACAAACCAGTTTAGTTTACAATGGCTTATCAGGGTTTATTTTACAGTCAGCTTTGTCTGGTGCTTCCTCTCCCTCTGTCTCTTTCTTCTTTTCTCCTTGTCTGCCTCAGTGAGCATGGTGTCTTTACAATCTGCAGTTTGGACAGTGAAATGTATTTATTTGGAAAGTGGAGGGCAAAGCATCCTCCAAAGAGAGCTCATTGTAAGGTCAACAGAGAAGTGGGATTTCAGTATACAGAGCTATATGAACTAATGGCTGGCTCAGCCTGGTGGCATTACCTAATTTAAACCTACTTGAACAACTGGAGATACTTTGTTATACATTGTGTTTCATGAGTTTGAAATGTGGAGAAAATGTTCTCTGTTTATTTTCTATCATTAAGTGAGAAGATTGATGGCACTCTTAATCTGTGAGATAAATATGGGCCCAGAAACCAAAGGAGGTCGTTCACTCAGCTACACCAGTCAGTTACACCATGGACCACTGTCCAATCAGAACTGCTCATTTTTACATTTGGAGGGGCTCATGCAAATAAAAATACTACATGGCACTACAAGTTCAGTGTATAATTTTTAACCTTTGGACAGAGTCAGATTAGCTGTTTCCACCATGTTATTTAACCATCTCCACTGGAGTTACATAGTCACTCAGTTAAAATGGTCTTCTTTCTAAACTCTTGGTCAAGCTTTTCCTGCAAAGGTTTTGTGTTAAATTAAATGCAACTTATACGTAATTTGTTGTACTTACTATGATGAAATGGGTAAACCTGTGAGTGACAGATTAAAGAGGATTAGGCAGATGAAGCAGAGGCCAACATGCCCTGAATTTTTTTCTTAGTACAGGCTGTATACTAAAATTATTAAACTGTCATTAACATCAGTTATTTTTTCTGACTTGGCAAAGCTCCTTCAGAGCTTCAGTGCACTGTTCAACTGCTTGTTAATGCAAATATCAGCCAATCACATGGCAGCAACTCAGTACATTGGGGCATGTAGACATGATCAGGACAACCCGCTGAGGTTCAAATCAAGCATCAGAATTGGGAAGAAAGGTGATTATTTCAGAAACAGCTGATTTGCTGGGATTTTCACAAACAGCCATTTCTAGAGTTTACATGCTCTGAAAGAGAAAATATCCAACGAGGAGCAGTTCTCAGGGTGAAAATGCCATCTTGATGTCAGAAGTCAGAGAAGAAGGGCCAATGAGGTGACAGGGAGGCAACAGTGACTCAAATATTCACACTCATTACAACCAAAGTATGCAGAAGAGCATCTCTGAATGCACAACACAACACACTTTGAAGCAGATAGGCTACAGCAGTAGAAGACCACACCAGGTGCCCCTCATGTCAGCTAAGAACAGGAAATTGAGGCTACAGTTCACACAGGCTCACCAAAACTGGGCAACAGAAGATTGGAAAACGTTGCATTGTCTGACGAGTTTCAATTTCTGCTGAGACATTTCGATGGTAGGGTCAGAATAAATACATAAATAAGATGAAAGCATGGATCCATCCTGCCTTGTATCAACAGTTAAGACTGTGAGGGATATTATCTTGGCACACTATGGGCCCCTTAGTACTAATTGAGCATTTTTTGAATGACACAGCCTACATAAGTATTGTTGCTGACCATGTCCATCCCTTTACGACAACAGTGTATATATATATATATATGTGTGTGTGTGTGTGTGTGTGTGTGTGTGTGTGTGTGTGTGTGTGTGTGTGTGTGTTTGTGTACAGAACAATTTTTTATTCGATTTGGAGGTCACACAGCAGATTTCACTCTTCATGTGTATATGCTAAACTAATTGCAGTGAGTAAATAAAGTGATTTAACACCAGACACACTGATTACTGACTTACTGTCACTAAAGTAAGCAGACCACTGTACTGCAAAGCCCCTCCTGCTGAGGGAGGCAGGGGATAATGGGAAAGAGACGTCTCTGTGATGTGGATACAGTAAGGCATGGGTGCACACACGGCTGTAATTACAGAGTTGAAAGTATACACCCCTTTTCTGTCAGTTAGCATGACTGTCACTGTTATTACCCAGTCGCCTCTGTTCTCTATAATGCAGCTGAGCTCTATAAGCACTCTTGCATGGAAATTAACTTAGTGGCTGATAAGGCAAAGTAAAGCTCATGCTAAATATAACCTAAGTTCAATACAGGGATGGAAGTACTGCTAAAACAACCTATGTTCCCTGAGGTAGTACAAGTTTGACTGAATCCAATTACTGGATGGTGGATGTCATTCAGAGTTACAAAGTGTTCTCAACGCCCTCCATGGGTCTGCCTGTGGGCCCCACATCACCAGAGCCACTATAGGATGTGAGCCGTGATGGATGGCCTGGCTCCAATACAATAGCTAATGTTACAAGTTGTCAGCCACTCAATAGGGGGTGGTGCTCAGGTGGCCGTATGCAGCCCACGCCAGAGCGCCCCTTTCGCTTGAGAGTGATGGCTCTCTAGAGACTGGCTGTCTTTCATTATACAGCGGGAGAGAACACTGGAGGAGTCAGTGTCCTGTCAGCCCCGAAGTCCATCATCATGGACTTCAAACTCTGCAGTGTGTACTGTACACAGTTGCCTTTTGTGCATCCTTTAAGTTTACAAAAGTAGAAATACTTTTGAGTTTTGAGTGTTGCAGTTGTGTCTGCAGTGTCTTTTAGCTGATAATGGTAGATCTATGTTTTACATTTTACATAGTAGCTACATTCCAGTGCATTGACTTGCAAGGCTGCAACAAATTTACTGGAGTTATTTATTGACCTCTTGGCTATTCTTTCCATTAGTTCATGGAGCTTTTAACCTCTTTTGCCCTGGAAGTCCTTGTCTCAGGTCCAGGCTAGATCCTTTAAAAAAAATACAACCTGCACCAATTTCCAAAGGAGCATAGCACATTTACTGAGCAGGCGCCCGGTAGTGCTACGAGTAAAATGAATGTAGTATTTGTTTTGTTGTATTTGTGCTTCATCAAAGTTGGCGGAATGCAGTCGACAATTTTTAGAACAGGTCCAATAACCACTCTGGGTGGGAGGAGGGGGTGGCGGGTCTTCCCACACCCCAGTTTCACATGCCCTGCCTGGGGTGGGGATTGGCTAGTGGTTCGGGGTTTGGTTGGCTGCTTCCCCAGGATGCCGCTGGCTTGGTGCTGGTATCCGCTCGCCCACACTTAGTATCCATGTTTGACTGGCATATATGTATGTATGTATGAGTATATGAGACGTGTGTGTGTGTGTGTGTGTGTGTGTGTGTGTGCGTGCGCACGTGCATGTATGGACAGCTGGGCCTGGGTCGGCGGCCTGCCCTGGCCTCTGTGGATACGGTTGCGGAGGGCGGGATTCCCCCTCCCTACCGCTCCCCGCTGCTCCCCATTGATCGTCACTGCCACCCCTGGGTTGTGGGTGCCTGGGGGTCCTGGGATGCGTGGTTGGATGTCTTGACATGGCTTTTGGCCTGCTCCCTTGGCGGCTGTGGCCTGGGGTGGCTCGGGCTTCTTGGGCGTGGGGGCGGCTTTGCTGGGTGTCGGGCGGCTTCCGGGTGCCTGGGGCCTGGGGGCCGCTTTCTCGGCTCGTGCGGGTGGGGCCGGCCTCCCGGGGGCGGGGTGCTCGTTGCCTCTGGCTCTCCGGGCTCTTGCCCATTGACCGTGGGGACTCTGTCTAGGGTCTCCCTCCTTCCTTCTCTGGGGGGTGCGCATGGTTGCCATAGGGATGTGTGGCCTCGGATCTTCTGAGCTCCTGGTGGGCCGTGGATGGCCTGGGTCCCCTGGGTCTTTCCCTGCTTGCCTCTGGATCTGGATGGGGGTGGTTGCGGCTTTTTGCCCTCATTATTGAGTACGTTCCATGACAGAGGAACACACATATAACTAAAACTACAACAAGTCTGTGTGTGTGTGTGTGTGTGTGTGTGTGTGTGTGTGTGTGTATGCATGTATACATAGGTGTGTATGTATGTGCCCCTATCTAGTTATTTCTTTCTTTTCTCTATCCCCCCCCTTTTTTTTAACTTCTTTCTTTCCTCTTCTTCCTGCCTGTCAGGTCTGGCAAGAGTAAATGAAATAAAATATAAACATTAACAAGAATAGCCTACAGAAACGTATAGAGCTCTTCTTGTAAAAGCAAATATGTTTGGCAGCAGCAACGCAATTGGACCATCATTCTGATTGCAAAAACTGCCGGACATGACAGGCCCAAAAATAAATAAATTAATTAAAAAAAGAACAGGTCCAATAACATCTGTTCCACTGATTTGTTTTATGGTTGTTATTTTTTGTCTAATTTATTTCATCAATACTTGATGGAGTTTTTCAAATCTCACTTTGGGCTGATTTAAACTTGTTGTATTTTAGAAGTCTTACTACTACACCTTATGCTTATATTTTGCAAATGTTACTGATAAAATTGGTGATAATTCCAGGGCTTAAGGGTTTTAATGTAGAAAACTATTTTAAAAATTTCCCATCACAGTTTCTCAGAGCCCAAAACAATATCTTCAAAAATTCCTTATTTGTGTCTTATGATTGACCAGGCAATTTAGAGTTCTGCAAAACAAACAGAAAAGCTGCAAGTCATGACAGGAAGGTAGTAAATATTTGGTACTCTGTCTTACAGCTGACTGAAAGATTTCATCTGTTATCACAATAGCTGCTGAATTAATTTTCTGTGGATCGACAAATTGAGCTAATCATTTCAGTTCTATTAGATCGCCATAATTTCTGTTTTACTATTTTATTCCTATTCTCTGCACGCTGCCTTTCACCCTCTGACAGCTGTGATAGGCTCCAACCCTGAATTGAACAAGTGATTAAGAAAATGGATGAAAGGATGAATGGATAAATTCAGAAGCAGGGGGTGTTTGTCACACAGTGTGTGTATTTCAGTGGAGAGCATAGAGTTGATGCAGTGAAGGCAATGCATGATGAGTTTTTAATCATCTATAACATCAAAGACTTGGTTTCAATATAGAGTTAGCCTCAGGGGCGAGTGAACACACCTCCACTGATTACAGTCGCTAAATATCTGCATATTGTGATGTAAGGTATGTGTACCTGCACTGTCTGGATGTAGGTTACTTATTTAGCCAAGCAATATAAAAAAGTAAATGGCAACTTATTGTTCTGTTATTCTAAGATTATATTACCAGCACTGAACAAGTATCAAGTATCATCATTCCCAGTGTCCCCACATCATCTGTACTGTCATTCTCACTCATATATATATATATATATATATATATATATATATATATATATATACATCCACCTTTGTCCACAGTGACCCAGCTCTACAAAATAACATCAGTAAAACTGTGGTAGGTTTCAATGTGGCACATCAAACAAAAAGGAAATCTGTTTCATCTCAGCACTATGACAAAGAGGATATTTACTCTCATCATCCCATTAACTTGTTTCAACCAGAATTACTCTTGTACAGCACTAAAAAAACAACAGTCGCTCCTCTCATCCAGGAAATACTTCAAATCAGAAATTTACAAGCAGTCGGAGCTGACCCAGACGATGTCTGGGAGTGGGACCCAATCTGTTTAAAACCCCATTTGGACCTGTGCCCTGTGTCTGGGTTGCTGTGGTCTCCTCTTGCTCAGTAAAAGGCTGGGTTGACAGACAGACCTATAAACAAACAGCTTTTATCTCTCTGAGAGAGACATGGCAACAAAGAGCACAGCTGCCGGGCCATATTTCCCCCATCCCTCTATTTCCCCCTTTTATCTTTGTTGTCATCACCCCACCGTGCTGAAGAGGAGGCACAGAGTGATATAGAGGTACTCTTAAATCTCCCAGGTTTGTTTTTAACAGCCTCTTTGCTGGTAAGCTACAGCTGTTTTCTGGGAATGACAAGGTTCTGATACAAGTAATATACTGGATTTGCTTGAAAGACAAACAGACTTTTCTTCCTGAATCGTGCACAGCAGTGATCACTTATAATAATGATAATGATTTTCTGAAGCATGCAATGCTCCGTACTGAATATATATATATATATATATATATATATAGTTACCATTGCTAATGTTTTCTGTAATGACCTGGACACATATTTATAAAATTTGGTCTTTAACAGGCTTTCATGTTTTACTAATTAAATCACAGACTGTTATTTGTAAGGTAGTTGTAATAGATGATTAATAATGCTTTAATGTTGACATCATAATAATTTTGTGTTCATATCACTTTAAAAGATTAACCATTAAAAACTAACTACTGAGGCAGAAGAACTATCCATGCCTTCTTCTTGCTGCCCACATTATCCACACTGGAGATTCAGCTGTGTAATGCTAGTGGAGCCTAATGTAGCTTTGAGCTGAGGAGTGGGCGACAGATGATATCTGGTAACTTCAAGTGGCTTCACTTGACATTTATCACACTTCACATAGCTTCCTCAGAAGAGACAAAGGGCACAGTGCAACTTTATTTTACATATTAAGCAACACTCCAGGTCCTATAAACAGAAGCGCAAAATTGGTGGTCTTCCCCTCTAAATGTTAAAAGTCTCTGAGGCTAATTTGAGGCTTTCCTTTATCAAATAACCTAACTAATGCACCGGGTTTCCCTGCACAGTGAAAGACAGAAAAGAGTTCGTCATGGTCACATAAAATGTATTCATAATTAGCCAATATTTTCTGATGATAGTGAGCCACTTCGATCAATACCCTGTGACCACAGTTAGCTCCTGTTCACTCAGGTTACAAGAAGCAGGCCCAATTCTGGTCATGATATGTGCATCTTGGTGTGCACAGTCATGATTCCCTCATGCATACCTCCATCTTGTTGAGGGACACCCAGCAGTCTGATGGGAAGTCCTGCAGCATGGGAACCAGGAACTGTAGGCAGCCGTCCCAGTGACACAACAGCAGCATCATACCAATCAGGTTAAAGATCCGCATCACCGCGCTGGCCAGGTCATAGGTCATATGGAAGATCTGAAGACAGCAAGGCAAGGGGAGGAGTTGAAACTGAGTAGAAATATGTGGAGATAAAGATGATGTTGAAAAATTAGTTAAATTAGTATTACATTTATGTGTTTTCTTGCTTGTCTGCTTGGGTGCAGTCGAATAGTCCAAACGATCACCCCCTACCTCCTTTTCCTAAACACTTTACCTTGATCTTTCTTGAAAATGTCATGAGGTCAAGGAAAGCTGTGAGGAAGAATTCATAAGGACTCTGGTGCTGCCAAACTTCTTAATAATGTGTCAGCAGATTTTTGCAGTGCTGAAACTACAATGCCCAGATGGACTACAAAATGCACACCTGATGCCACTTCAGCCTGTTTGCACTGAGTTGTTTCAGGCAGGTCATATGAATGAGAACCACTAGCAAAGATTTCCACTTTATTACCATGGTTTTAATTTTAAAGAGTCTTAATGAAAAAAAGCTGAAAACTCAATGAGAGGCATAGCTAATCCAAACTGAATTGTAGTAAACCTTAAACTATATTTGTAAATCTTGACACAAGACAAAATCTCAATAAGAAGCAGATTTTATCTCTTTTCCTTTCATTAAGGATGCTCTATTATATCCTATGCTAAAGGAGATACTAAAGGAAGCACTGAAGCACCTTTATTAGTATTAAATAATTCAAACAGCTCTTATTGTGCAGATATTTCCTGTCACTTCACTCAGTTAGGAACCTTCCTAAGCAAATTTGACTGGGCCACAAGAGTTTATTCCTTTCTGTTACTTCCTGTTTTATTTTGATGATTATTTCCTGAGCTTTTACTTTCTCCCTTTGTTCTCTTCCCACTCTCATTAATATCTGATTGACTGCACCGATGCCTTATTAACCTTTTCGCTGCCATTTATTTAGTCTGTGTCCCCTCTCAGTCTTTGTCCACAGCGTCAAGTCATCTTCCTCATTTTTTATTTTCCGTGTGTGTGTGTGTGTGTGTGTGTGTGTGTGTGTGTGTGTGTGCGTGTGTGTGTGTGGGTGTGTGTGTGTGTGTGTGTGTGTGTGTGTGTGTGTGTGTGTGTTTGGGTGGTGTGTGGTGTGTGTGTGGGTGTGTGTGTGTGTGTGTGTGGGTGGTGATGGTGTGTGTGTGTGTGTGTGTGTCAGCAACTGTCCCCACTTTTGAACTTTACCCTTAACCCTGACAACAGCCCCCTCCACTGAGAAATGAATTCATTTCTCAGTGGAGGGGGCTGTCTTTCTGCTCAGCTTCACACTCTTCTTTGGATTTTACAAACTTTAATAAATGAGTCACAGAGACAGCTTCCCATCAGTTTCAAACCAAGCACAGCAGGAGTGGGCAAAGCATTCGTTACACCGAGATATATGACATCAGTCTGAGGCTCCAACACGCACAGAGTCCAGTCACATATACAAAATACTCACGCAAGCCTACAGGCACAGAAGATACACTAACAACAGAGACAGATGTGCCATCACATGCACACAGTGTGATGGACGGGGACCATCATGAGCCTTTGCAACTGATAGTCTGTGTCGTCTCGCACATCAATCATTTTCTATCACTGGACAGTCACTTAGGCCAATCATCTATCACTTGACTGACTTCAAGAATTAAAACTGTGATGCTGCTTAGCATTTAATAGCTGCTTAAAAGCAATGATAATCATTATAAGATCTTAATGTGCAGAAGTGACAGCACATTTCATTATAAAACACAGGATGGTCTGATTAGTCTACTATGAAGGAATAGGAAATGGGTCATTTCTTACTCAGTGCAGCTGAGGGAGGAGTGATACTCTATGACTGGAGTGATGAGGAATGAGACTGGACATGAATCACATGTGCTGATCTTTCGAAATGCAGCTTTAACCTTTATGAGGTTTTCACTGTCACGTTTTATCAATCAGCAAGTGACAAAATAGAGCAATTGGTCATCATTCTTGCAATGAGAAAGGATGAGAGAAACTGGACTTACACAGTTGTGTTGTGCTGGCTGATCGCCGTCAGCCAGCGCAACACAGCACCACGGACAGCACCAAGAAAGTTACAGGAACTCAAAAAAAAAAACAGCTCAGAGCTTAAACTCTTGGATTTTCAAAATAAACTATTACACTTAACAATAAAAGAAACAGGCATTTGAACTGGGCATCCCCCACATGTGCCAGTGTCTCACTCTCCACTACATCTACGTTCTTGTTCTTCATGCATGCAAGTATCCCTTCCCATCTTGCACCACTCTGTGCATGTGTGTGTGCATATCACATAATATCTTCAGAAATCCAATTATCCAAAGGTCAAGTGAGCAGCCAAACCCCACTGTGCTGCTCACTACTGCAAAATGCCAGCACCAGGCTGCCAATACTGGCATAAATGAAAAGTAGAGTGATCTCATGACAATGCAGGACCTCCTGTCTCCCAGACTATTCCTCTTAAAGGAGAGAAGGGATGTCTGATGAGGGGTTGGAGCAGGGGCCCACAAATGTGTATCTGTCTTATGGAGAAATAATAGCTGAGTGGCCAGGAAGAGCAGAATTGGTGTTTGGGGGTCCTAGCATCCTAGCAACAGCACCTACCCTTGCAAGCAGAGTCTACCAGTCAGGTCTGTGCACAAATGCCATCTCACCAAACCCCTCCAATCACTTTAAATGAATAATTAGTCACATAATCACAGTCAATAGCCCCCCTAGTGCCGTTTATAATAATTTCTGTTTCTACTTCACCTGCTATTCCTCCAGTCTCTTAATTGATTAACTATGTTTGCCCTGGTAATAGGTTGCTTATTAAGTGCCACCTGTGGGACTGCCAGGTCAAATGGAGACAGAGGGGTAGGAGGATGGTGCTACAATAAGGGTAATTAGAATGCAAACTTTGTTAGCGCTCAAACATCCTGCAGACATTATATTTTTCTCACCAGGTGGCAGGTGAGAACACTGATACAGGGCCTCCAGGTGAAGGAGAGCAGGCCAGAGAAGCAGATTGTTGGTTTGGCCATGAGCCAACATCAGCATATTGGAGGAAAATCACTGACCTTTTCTCACTGACTAGACTAGGGGTTTCTTTTTCTGTAGCTGTCAGTTTTGAGATAATATTTTAGCTCAGGGACAGCCATGAAATGTGTGCCCTTACCTCCTCCCATTGGTGGATGTAGCGTATTAATCTGGAGAGCCTCAACAGTCTCAGGAGACTTAGGATCTTGGTAAAGCGGACAATCCTAAGGGCCCGAGCAGTCTTGTACACCTCTGAGTCGATCCCTTTCTCTACTATGAGGAATATGTAATCCACTGGGATGGAGGAGATAAAGTCTACAATGAACCAAGTTTTTAGATACTTCTTCTTAATGGTTTTAGGGTCCAAAATGATGTCCGAGTTGTCCTCAATGATGATTCCAGTGCGAAAGTTGAGCACAAGGTCCATGAGGAAGAAGGTATCAGAGACCACGTTGAAGATGATCCAGGGCGTAGTGGTCTCATCCTTGAAGAAGGTGATGCCCACAGGGATGATGATCAGGTTGCCCACCATAAAAAGCAGCATTGTAAAATCCCAGTAGAACCTATCAGGCATGTGTGCATAGTGGAAGCGGTTGTGTGTGCGTGACAGTGCATTTTATATGGGTGTGTGCACAGAGTACAGGAGGGGAAAGGAGGGGAAAAGAGGGGAAAAGGGGGGGGAGACAAAAATAGAGTCAGATGAGAAGAGGGATTTGCAGTGAAAATGCAATAGGCACAAGAGCATCCCTGGCTCAAGATGGAAAAGTGTAAATAAAGTGCAGCAAAGTGGTATATTTTTCCTGTATGCGCATGCAGAGAATAATGAGAAAAAGATACTTACTTTTTCCAAGGCTGATGTGAATTATAATCAGTGTTAAGCAATTTCTCTACACATTTCAGATTTTTGTAAAACAGCAAAATGAATCTAATGGTTATCACTGCTCGTGTGAGTAGAAACACATAGCAGAGCTGTTTTTTCTGCAATAAGTCTGAACTAAATTTGTTCTTCAGGCTGAATTTTAAATGTTTAAATGATGGGTTAAATAAACATAAGGTCCTCTCATCTTCCTTTCTGCATTTTAATTTGTCTCTTTGCCTCTTCATTGTTTAGGGTCCTGCCAATTCCACTACTATATGTATATAATAAGTATTAAGGGAATATTAATGACTACAAAATTCCTTTGAATTTGTTTCTTTTATTCACACCTTATTAAAACCTGACATATATGAATATAAGCTCAATTTGTGACCTTGTTATTACACCAAAAAAGGAAATATTTCATGTTTTAGATTTACTTTAATCAAAATCCAATAACGTAAAAACAAATGCATGTATTTAGGACTTAGGTGAGACAGTGCCACATAGGAACTGGCCTAATATTATGATTAGCAGATAGATATCAATTGTATTTACTCAAGTTTCACATTTGGAGTCTGTGAGACTGAAAACGTTTTGTTTGTTTTTTGTTTTGTTTTGTTTTTACTATTTTTATTTTCTATTTTGGAATTCTGAATTATCTGTTTAAACTCATGATCATATTCTCTACTCATAAAACTGGAGAAACTTACGAAGGGACTATGTTAAATGTGTTTATGAGCTGGTGTGCCGAGGTCTCCTGGGCCGCAATAACAGAAAATGAAGTTTAATTTATACGGAGCAATATTACAATATTACGGTACTGGTGTCAAGACGACGACAGTCTTGCTACTTACTGCCAGTACTGATGTGACAGGTTTGTACATGGGACAGAGAGTAAAGTGTTGAGGTTTGATCCCGTCACAGGAAGTTCTGCAGGACAGGTGCAGCGCTGAGTCACTACACTGCGACTTATGCAACAGGAACTGACTCCCCCACTACACGACAACAACAATAACCGCCCCGATTATGATATTTGAGGTAACTTTGTTGCTTTAAGATGCATTAATTAGCATAAGAATCAGGGGAGGGCCGCTAGCTTCTCACGGAAGGGGAGTCTGGGAGCTAAACAAAAGGTCTTCAAAGTGGCCTGTCGTCAAATTACATCTCTGCTGCTGAAGCCATGTGTCAAGTTTGGCCTTTAGTGGTCTTCTGACACGGTGTTATGTGATACAAAAGGGCCAAGCATGAATGATGAGTGGGAGTATAAACGTAGCGCTCAAACGCGCGAGCCGATTCTAAATGAGATGGGAGCTGTCCACTCCCTGTGGTACTGAAACGAAACAGTCCAGCCCGGAGTAAAACCTACTGGTTTTCTGACCCAAATTCAATCAGGCGACTGATTAATTTAGAATAAAAAGCTGACAGGCAAGCCTCAATCACGAGGACCCCTCTTCTCTGGTGCTTTCCTGAGAATATTTGAATGACAAAATAGCTGCTGGATGTCCAGCTGGGTCAACGGCGTTTGAGCCGCGATATAAAAGAGCGCATCCGTCATTACCACGCAGAATCCGGGGAGTCGTACTGGCGGATATGTCTCCAGTGAGCATGCTTGAGGTTTCCGCACACTTGGCTCAAGGTGACATTCCATTACTGAGTGCATCGCATACACACACACACACACGCACGCACACACACACACAAACACACACACACACACACACATCTCCTGTCAGCAGGTTTTTGTGGTAGAGCCTACACTGCTCACCTTATCCAGATATTCAAAAAATAATGGCATTTTAAATGAACCCAGTTTTAGAGCGCTGTCCTCTTTGTTAAATGGGATCGCACTGCAACGAAAAGTCGAGATGTATTAGCATGCCTAGCTTGTTGAGCACACTAGGCATGCTACTGTATGGACGGATTGGAAAGGGTTTGTTTACAACCTTGAAAGGACACTCTTTGCTATAGTCAATTTGCCTGACAACAGGTTGTTTGGTGGGGGATTGCAGGCAGCCCGTTGCAATGCATCGTTTCAAATCTCTGCGTTTTCAGTCACAACGGATAGAATGAAAAACCAGCAGCCGGTAGCCCCGAACAATAAAGGCATGTGTTTCAAATGAGTCCCAGTGGTTAGGCTACTCACTACAAAGTAAGTTGTAGATGACAATGAGGACCCTTACGAGCCCCTCATGCAGCCAATCGCACTAACAGCTCTTACCTGAAATCGCTGTAAGGGTGGATAATCCAATTTCCAGCTGATTTTACCCTCTCCTGCTCTCTCTCCACTGCTTTTTGACTACCATACATGCGTAAGGAGAATTTGTTAACTCCAGGCTGCAGCATACTACTAAATTGCCGCTGCATGAAGCTGGCTTGGCTGCCCCGAGGTTCTGCATCTTCGGCGGGCACAATTGCCGGGCCATCCTCAGGTTTCTGGAAAGTGACAGAGTTCCTTGGCTGCTGGGTCTGAGTCTGAGTCGGGCCGTGCAGCGAGGACGAGGCTTTCCGGCTTGGTGCGTTGGAGAAGGACACCTTGGAGTCCTTTTTCTCAGGCACACCACTTGGCACGGGAGTAGCGCCGGGGTTTGCGCTTTCTCCTCCGTGCCCCCCGGTCAGGGACCCGCCTGGTGTGATCGAGCCATCCATGCTGGCAGTGCTCGAGTTACATGCTGCTCGCTTGGCGCTCCCTCCATCCTCGGTTCTCCCTGACCCCCCTGTCTGCTTCTCCGCCTTGGAGATGATTGAGCGCAGGCTCCCGGTACCCGAATCCCTCCTGCATTCTCCGTTTTTGTTGCATTTCATGCTGGAAATTGGAGCGACGCCGTTGCAACCATCACCTGCTGTCGCGTTTAAAACCTCTACCGCGACCGCTGATTCCGACACCTCCGCCCCAAAAGCGCTGCTGGTCTCGCCGCGTTGAACAGCATTGCCCGGAGACGGTGTTTCGGTTGCTCTGGAGGCAGCAGTGGGCCGTGAGGCGGCAGGAGCGTCCTCTGTGTGCGTAAGGCAGGGTTCCTTGTTGGAGTTTCTCCTGGAAGCCAAGGACGAGGCTCCCCCTCCTGGCGTAAAGTTCTTCATCCTGATACTGCCGCCTCCTCCTCCACCTCCGCCACTGCCGCTCCCCCCAGCTCGGCGCAATCGCGGATGCTGAAACTTGGACTCCTCTTCTCCGTCCTCGGTCTCGTCCATCACGACGTTGCTGGGCACACCGGACAGGTTACCGCTCGCTGCCCCGAGAGAGCCTGAGTCCAGACAGTTCTGTCCGCTGTTGCTCCTTGTACATTTGGATGAGACAGCCTTGGCTGCGCTGATGTGGCTGCATCCAGTGCCGCCCTCCGCCTTCTTTTTCATGGTGGCAGCAGACGCCGGCGAAACCTCATTCCTGTCCATGACATTGAGCATATCAAATTTTGCCTCCAATTATCTTTGAAGAAAGCCAATCAGAGATAGAGCGGGGATGGAGAGGAAAAGAAGGGGGAGAGAGAGGGAGAGAGAGGGGAAGGAGAGAGGGAGGGGTGGACGTGACTTATTTGCAAAATACTGCACTTATATTTTCACTAGTCATTGTGTCAGAAATGATTAAGCATCAAACTAATTGAGTTCTTTGCGTCAAATGTCATTACACCATTAGCATGTGCTCCTCTAAATTCAGGTCAGCCTGCTTCCACTTGAGGCCTCTCTGTCATAACCCTAAGCATGAATTAAGCTTCATGTTTTGAAAAAAAATGCTTGACATGTTGACAACTACAGAATCTTTTCTTTTTTCAAATTTTTAATGGAAACTGAAATTAATTCATGTGTTCTGTAAGATGTTGACAATGACAATCGTCCTTAAAGGATACTGGCCTTACTTGGTGTTGAGCACGCTCTAGTGGCCATAATGGAGCACAGATGGTGTAGGACAAAATGCTCAGCATTTTATGATTCTGACAAAACCCTCAGATGTTATCCATGGCACATGTTCAAAAACAGGAACAAATCTAGAGTCAAGGCTCATCAAAAAAATACTAATAAAGTACATTTCACTGAAAGGTACTTGGTTATTTGGGTGCTTTTACCATCCTGAGGGGACATACTGAACCTCATAATATACATTTTTGTCTTAAAAGCCCTTTTTCTTCTTTGTCATTCAGCTTAGTTCTTTTTATACAGCTGAGACTAGTAAAAAAAAATATACAAAACAAGAATTGGTACAGCATAGTGTTATTTTACATTTAAAGTATGCAATCCATAAAACAAAAATGCTGTCCATATTTGGTCTTTTTTTATATACTTATTCTCATATGAAAAGGAAATACCAAGGAATACTCAATTAGTTATTTCTGTCCTCCACAAGACCAAAATGGCTTAACATTCAGAAGCAGAATCAACCACTACATAATCTGGCAGATACTACCTGTAACCAAGGTCAGGAAGAGCATACTGCAGTTGTCATGTACTGCAAAGACTGTGTTGTGGTTTTACCTGCAAACTCTGAGCAACAGCTGCTTCCACACAGTGCACAAATAAATACATATCTTTTAGCATCACCAGGGTCCACACTAGCAGTCTGAATACAAATGTGAGACCAGTCAAAGCCACAGAGGTAAATCATCTCTACACATTTAGGCCATGATAATCGAGTGTTCTGCCTCCAGAGAAGAGATAAAGTAGCTAGCTTATTTTCTTTGTTCTAGTTTTGGCTGAGTGCAAGTTTAAATGATATGATACTTTACAGCATCTTGCATTAACAAAATATAACTAATCCCACTTACCAGATCTGTTTTGCAACATCTCAAAAACATATTTTGCCATCAGTGCTGGGAAGTCATAAGCGTCATCTCTGGCTCCCTCTCTCTGCATCATTAGTCAAAATTATGCAGCTGCACTGAGGTTCACTTTAATTTCCTGGTATGGTCATGTAGTGGTCTGACATTCTTAAACAGTTTTCAAAAAACTCCAGATCAAAAGGACACCGGAAATAAATGAATGTAATGTAAAACAAATTCAAAAAGTAGGTAGTTATTGTGAGTGGCCCAGAAACATGTTTGTGTACATAAGAGCAGAAAGCACATCCTATAAAGGGTTATCCATTAATCAAATGAAGCATGTTAACCCATATTGAGAAGACTGAGTGATGACCTTATTTGTGTGGCCCAAAAGACAAATGTTCTAAAAAATAAAATAAAAAAATAGAGAGGAATCACATAATCTGTAAGTCTTTCCAGCAGTTCTAAAGCAAGTTATACATTTCTCTGCTACAGGAGTTCTGTCAAGGTCATGGTCACCAAAGCCAAAACATTTTTATATTTGCAGTGACATGCTACCACCTCATTACTTCATACCAACAACATTGAGTCCTTCAGCAAAATTCATTTCAGTTCTTATATGAATCTGAAAACCTCACAGGTCACTCCAGTGACTCAGAACCACCTGCTTGTAAATCGTTTTCAAATTCAATGGGAACGTCTGATATCTTTGTTGCACTTTTACACAAATCCAACAATGGCATTCTCCTTTCAGGGGGGCAGTTGAAGGCTTGAGTGGTTTTATCAACATCACAGCCCCAAATGAATTAGTAATGTTGCAAATGATCTAGAACCAGACTAATAGTGAAGCATTCACTCTCTTTGCAGTTCTACATATTTTTAAATCTTTTTATTGTACTTAAAAATATGTTTACTGACTTGTACATTTTCAAGTACTGTACAGAGTCATTCAGTCATCTTTATGGTCTTGATTTTGCCTTCAGTGACTCATGTATACTTACACCCACAAGCCACTTCATTAGGTACACCTTAACATAAATATCTGATCAGCCAATCACATTGCAGCAGCTCATTTAGGCATGCAGACATGGTCAAAATGACCCACCTAAGTTTGAACTGAGCATCACAATGGGGAAGAAAAGTGATTTTAAGTGACTTTCAATGTGGCAGAAACTGCTGATCTGCTGGGATTTTCTCACACAACCATCTCTAGAGTTTAAAGAGAATGATCTCAGGGGGAAAAAAAACTGAGGTTACAATTCACACAGGCCCACCAAAATTGGACAATAGCAGACTGAGAAAATGTTTCCTGATCTGTTGAGTGTTATTTCTGCTGTTATATTCAGATGGTAGGGTCAGAATTTGATGTAGAGAATGAAAGCCTGGATCCATCTTGCCTTGTATCAATGCTTCAGGCTGCTGGTGGTGGTGTGATGGTGTGGGGGATTTTTTTTTTTTAAAACAAGCTGGGCCCCTTTGAACCAAATGAGCATTGTTTTAACTGAGTATTGTTGATGCCCGTGTCCATCCCTTTATAACCACAGTGTCTCCATCTCCTGTTGACTGCTTCCAACAGGATAATGTATCCATGCCACAAAACTCAAATCATCAAACTGGTTTCTCAAACATGACAATGAGTTCACTGTACTCATTTGGCCTCCACAGTCACCAGATCTCAATCCAACAGAGCACCTTTGGGATGTGGTGAAACGGGAGATTCAGTCGACAAATCTGGAGCAACTGTGCGATGTTATGTCAATGTGGGCTAAAATATCTGAGGAATGTTTCCAGCACCTTCTTCAGTCTGCACCACAAAGAATTAAAGCAGGTCTGAAGGTAAAACAAGGTCCAACACAGTATTAGCAACATATACCTAATAAGGTTTCTGGTGAGCATATATCACAACTGGAAGATTTTGACTTGTTCCATATTACAGGGAGTGAAATGTTTTATAATTAGTTTCACTGTGATGAACTTTTTTTAACCACTTACTAGGTCCTATTAAGCCACACTACAATTACACTGATTCAGTGCTGTAAAACAATCACAAATAAGGTCAAATCTTGGACATGGCACAGAACAAGCACCACTACAGCAAAAAAAAAAGATGCTGAAGTAAGCCTACAGTTTAGTAGAACCTTAAGTATTAGGCATTCTCATTAATACAAAGCAAATAGAGTCATTTTGGCATCTCTCATGTTTCTGGGTTCATTTCAAAGAGTTATGTCCCCACATCAATATCAGAAAAAACCTTGAAATTTGGTTTTAAATCACTTTATTGTGACTGTACAAAAATTCAGTAAATAAAATAATAAACACTTGTTTGTGAAACACATTTGGCCAGTTCCATAGAGGTAAGATGATCCCATGCCTGTTTGTCTTTTTTTCCCTTGCAGGAGTCCAATAAGTGCAAAGTTGTTAAAATTTTCGCTATATAAATCCCTGCTGATTTGTAATCATCTTCACCTTGCCAAAATGCACCAAATACACTGGATCAAACTCTAAAAAAAGAGAATTAAAAAAAAGAAAAAGAAAAACACATCTTCAAAGATATATTCAATGCAAAAGGTTGAAATGTTGCTCGTTTTCATTCAGTAGTATATTCCAGATTCACATCCCAACATGAGATTTTGTGCAAAATAACAGTGCAAATAAATAAAAATCAAATGCATACTCTCAGTCTCATTTCCACAAGGTCTTAGTTTGATCCATTAGCTGTACAGTGGCTCACAGTTCAAAATGAATTCTCTATCTACACATCTACGGACTCCACCACAGGCAATGATTTAAAAAGAGCGTCTTGTCTTTTAAATATAAAATGTGTCCAAACACACCTTCGAGGACATGACTTCATAAAAAAGCTCTGCTCCAGGTCTTGTCAATTCCACTCAGAACTGGACCATTATTAACATCATCATATTCCCCATCTTTACTGAGTCTCACCTCCTCACATACACTCTAACAGAAGCAGAGGGAGCTGGTCTCAATATCTGCTCAGCATAGGAGGAGGGGAGAAAAAAAAAGAAAAAAAAACTAAAATTCCCCTTTCTGTGACTCAGTTCACCTCATCTCATTGTCCCACTCAACTGAAACAGAAAACTGTCCTCGTCTCAGCTGCAGAGGAGCTGCTGGATCTAAGAAGGGTGTGATGTTTTCTGTTGTGAGATGGTGAAAGTCTAGGAGTTGCTGGCAGCATTTTCATTGCTAGGTGAGCTCGGGGAAGAAGAGGAGGAGGAAGAGGGAGAGAAGTTCATTCTTGATAACCCTGGTGGGTCTGTGGCAGTGTTTTGTCCACTAAGACTCTTCCTGCACACAGGACACGTATCATGCTGTAAGAAACAGGGAACAAGAAGTTATCACTGATCAGCATCAATAAATGAGCAAATTTAGAAGACTGTTGATCTGGAGCATTTATTTAGCCAGTGTATGTGGATAGCCTTATTCTCCTGCCTGTAATCTTAATAATTCAGTAAAATGGACATTTGAATACAGAATAGAGAGAATGGGTGCCTTCCAACATAACACTACTGCACATTTTCTAAAGTCACTCCAGTTTATATATGTCTGAAAGGAGCCTGGTTCCAGACAACCTCATGACTACACTGAAGACATAATGCATGCAGACCGTTCACTGGGTGCATGCTTCCACTATGATCAACGAAAAATGGCCAGATTAGGTGTGACAGCAATGAGTAAACTGAGTGCATCACAAAGATCTGCTCCACAAATGTAAAAACAGACGACGGTATTGAGTTGGAAAATCTTTTAGTAACTACTGGACATACAGAAATGACCTTTTGTGCCAGCATTCATTTAGCCACTGTAGTCTGTAGATGTTACTCACTTCACACCAAACAAACTCAGCCCTACCCTGAATGAGCAATGCAGGTGTAGCCAGTAAAAACAGAGCATATCACCAAACAGTCTGCATACTCTCCATGTTCAGTGCAACCATTGCACAAGTGCTGAATTTGACAATAATAAAAAAAAATTCCTAATTTGTAATTTAACTACTTCTAGCCTCATATTTAGTGGCAAGATGATTTCGCCAGGACACGTACATCATATGCGATTCATGTTAGAGCAAAATAAAACTAAATAACCCCCACCAACCAGAAAACATCTGACATTAGTACAATGAGAGAATGAAGGAAAAATCATCACTTGCTACAGCCTGCATCCAAGTGTTTTGATAAGCCATGCCCACACATACACAAGTATTTTCGTAAACACAGCTTTCTGTGTGTTTTGGCCTTTTGTCCAAGTATAAACTGCAGTTTAGGAAAACGGAGATTTCGAGAAGAGAAAAAAAAACTTCCAGGGTGAAGTTTTTCAGAAACTCCATTTCTGTGTTTACATGTGGACATGGAAAACAAAGACTGTCTTGCAACGTCAAAGATGTTCACCTTTATCTCCTTTTCTTGATATCAGGCTGTGCAAAGCATTATTGTTAGTAGACTTCTGACAGGATTTATGCTTTGTGGGGAATTCTACGCAACGTAACCTGATGTGCACCCTCCATCATTGTGTCGACGTAGCCTGAAATTACTATGATTATTCAGTACTGCCGATTCCGCCTGTGCATTTCCAGCTAGTTTTTCACTGCAGTTTTTGAACTTATCAGTGAGAGAACGATAATCATTGTTTCAGTAAAAGGAATATTAATCATATAATCAATATAAGGACTCACAAATGTTGGCAAATTCCTGGAGGGAGATTGCTGAAACTATCAGAATGGACATGAGGGAATGTAAGAGAAGCACCAGAGGAATAAAACCAAATACGGAGGCAAAGAATCAGCACTGCTTTTGAAAGCCTTAACTAAAACTGGAAAACTATCATTTTTGCAGTTAACTCTTTTTTTGAATTACAGCGTCATCAGGAACAGTTTATAAAGTTCACAAGAAAAGGATCAGAAACAAATGTAAGCAATTAATGTCTGATAGCAACTGTGTAGTTCTGTTCAGGACACCCATATTAAATATACATACCTGTTCCAGCCACGGTACTATACAGTCATTGTGAAATAAATGATTGCAGGGTAGTTGCCTAACACTCTCCTCAACACTGTAGTCTTCTTTGCACACAGGACACTCTAAACCAGCACCTGTGCAAACAGCAAATGACACACCATCTGTCTGAGCTCACACACCGGGAACACTGGGATCACACTGATACTGTTTATTTGAGTTTAGGCAATGTTGAGCACTGTCAGTTGAATTTAGTACATTGTGACTGAAAGCCAAATATATGATGATGTACCCAAAAAAAAAAAAAAAAGGGGGTCTTCACACCTTTTTAAGCCGTGTGCATAGCTGAGCAGGTTGTAGTGACATATACAGTGTGGAGTCAATACAAAGAACAACACTGAAATTGAGAAACGGACTTACTGACGTGCTCCTCCGTGATGGAAATTGTGGGTAAATTCTTTATCCTCTCTCTGTCTGCAGGAGGGGGACCCGTGTTTTCAAACTGGTTTAATAACTACAAGTGAAAAACAGACTCACAATAAATGGCTGTGACCAAATCAGCAAGAGAACAAGGCTGGTCAATAAAAACCTTTAGACGTTCTTTTATTTCTAGCTCAGCTACTGTCTATGCCTGATTCTCAGTTCTTGATTAGTCACTTATTAGACGCACATCCTTTCACTCTGGACAAAAAAAGAAAAAAAAAAACAAACCTTAATTTAAATTTAGCCAAGCTCCCTGACTTCTGACCCACTCCCAATGCTCCTACTATATTTAGACTGAGCCCTGAAATTCCTGTTCTGACCAGACCCTCATGTTGAGGATCATTACTATTGATGAGAGCCGGGTCAATGAAAGCTATGACCCAGAGACCAAACCACAGGTTTCAGTGAATGACTCCAGTGTCCAAGCCTGAAGGCAGCACATCAGGTCAGAAATATGACCTGGAGAATTTTTTCATATTCAGATGGTTGTATGCTGTGAATTTATCCCTCAGGCTCAACACAGAGTTCTACTTTAACATCCCGAGCTGTCTAAGACCATCATGCAAAGGAGGACACAATAACCCGCCCTTCTGGCCTCATGTAGCTCCTTCGACTTTCTCCTCTGCCTGAATTCATATTTTTGCCTTACTTAGAGATCCAGCATTCATCAGAACTGTGCATATGCAAGTGGTCTGAGCAAGGGATGGATCTAAAAGTTGGAGGAAAGTTAAAAGTAGTGCTGGGCTGCACAATAAGATGTCCCTTTAGACTGAAAACACCCAAATTTAAACCACTATTAGAATGGCTTTATGGGAGGAATCACAGAGGGTTTTAACATTCAGGGCTTGAAATTCATACTTCAAAATTCTGGGAACTGTCCCCATTTAAAAGCCTCGCACAGGGTGGATTTATACAGTTTTCAGTGGGATACTGCTCGTCTTACCTTGCATTGTGTCTTTTTATTTTCCTCAAGCTACAACACCACTGTAATTTTGGCTTTGTCCATTTGTTGTGGTGGCTCTTTTATTTTGCCTCCATGGCACACTGTTCTTTCCCTGTACTTGGTCACATTACCATCACTCTTTTTTTTTCTTTTTTTTTTTTTTTTTAAACAAAGCAGCTCATTTCACTATTATATGTTCAAGCCTCAAATATATTCTGAGCCAGTTAGCCTAAAACTTGTCTTTGGACTGTTGCGTCACCATAATAACATTACCTCTAGATTAAAGTTGTTGATATTAACAACTTTAATCTAGAGGATTAAAGTTGTCAACATTAACTTCCTTTGTGCTCAGCTGATGCAGATTTACATTTCAGCTAGTGATCTATGTTTGAATGTCTTCAAGGTCACATCTTTAAAGCCTGTCTGTGTTGGTGAGACCTTCTGAAACAGCAGAGGGAGTTTGTAATCTTCCAGAGAGGGGGTACATGTTTTCAGCGCTTTTGGCCAGTCATTCCACACCAGCACAAATGCTGGGCTGAACGTTTTTGGACTGCCATCATTGTATGTGTGAATTTCTCACATTATACAGGTAAATGCTAGACTTGCCGAAATCATTTAAATGTCCCCACCCTGAACTGCAAACCCCTCTGTTGAAAAGACTCACTGGACACCGTAGCCATCTATAAAATGCAGTTTCTTCTCTAATGTTATGTGAAAAAAAACCATTGTACATACCTGTGTAATAATAGCATCAAGTCCATTAGCACCCCAGGCATAGTCCATTGGATTGGAATGTAGCATACCCCTGCAAGTTAAAAAGTAAATAAAAACAATGAAATTTAACAATGTAAACATGATTTAAATCTCCTGAAATAAGTAAGCAAACATGTATCACACATTCTTACACTTACCAAGGTCCCATGCCAATATTTGGCATGGCTGTAGGTGCTATAATCCCATTTACTAGCTGCTGGATAATTCTGGTCAGGGGGGAAAAAAAATTAACACCACAAAAACACATCACTTTCAACAAGCAACAACCTAAAAAATAGTGGGAACAATACTGTTTAAATGTTTTTACCACAACATATGGCATCTAATATTTGCATATAACATGGTAAGAAGTCAAGTTGTTTCCCCATCCCTTCTTCCCAGACACGCCCTACTGCTGAAATTGTCTCACCCCTCTAATGTGGGCACTCCTTCGTGCCGCGTACCCTGTCGCCGAGGAACATGTCGACCACGTGGTTGCCGTGCACTGTATCTTTGCCGTGATGCCATTTCTCGTTCTCTCCTGTTTTCCGTCTCTCGGTTGTCTTCTGTGGGTAGTCGCAACCGAAGGTCAAAGTTTTCATCAAAAATCCCAAGGGCAAACGGGCCATAGCCCGGGGGAAATGTGAACAAGTGCTGGTGATCCATGTTCTGGTAGTGAGAGAGAGAGAGAGAGAATGAGAGAGGGGTAATGTCAAAAAACAGTGTAGGGTGCAAAAATGTTTTTTCCAGAACCACCTGATTTATCACCTCACACTGACCTCCAAGACTGGGCGGAACTGATCACTGGAAGAGGACGTGGAGGCTGACCCATTTTCAGCACTGCATAAACACAGAAAGCGAAAAGCTAAGATTTGGAAATTTGGACTGAATTATTACACTAAGTAGGGATGCACCGATGTATCAGCAGAAGATCTGCATACTGGCCTTGTTTAGCGCCTTCTGCCTACTATCAAGATTTACTGATGGCAGTTTTGCACTGGTTCAAAGATAGTGTGACTTTTATATACATATATAATGAAAATTCCATCAAAATTAATCAGTTTTATAAGAAACAACAATTCTGCTTACCTTCTTTCTTCAGCTAATTCCTCAATAAACCCAGATTCACAGCGTGGACACGTGTAGTCCTACAATGAAAATTAAAATTAAAATAACTAATACGTACAAAATTACATCTTTCAGGCCAAACACAGACCTCTTTATACTTCAGCAGCCCAGAATAAAAACCTTTTTAAGGAGGGTTTATGGAGTGTAACTTTATTGAGTAGGGCTTCAGAAGTTTCCTACATTTAAAGGGCACCGTGTCCCACAGCTGAGCAGCAGACTGCCTAAAGAGAAACTGGTACTACAACATTCAAGAAGCTTCATGTGAAAAGCTTTGACAACAAAGTACTGGGAGGCAGGCGGGTGGGTTGGTGCCACAACAGTAGGGCCGACAGAGTGACTTTGAAATGATTTGACAGCTACAATCAGCCAACAACAAGTCTTACTGGAAAGAAATCCCTGCTTAGTGATGAATATGTCTCCCAAGTAATAATAAATAACTTCCCTAAATCGAAAGTGAGCCTACGGTCTTCCATTAGCTAGGCTGTTACCATTAAAAGGCTACCGCCGTTGGACGTGTCAAGCCGTTAACGTCGGGTCTGTCTGGTTGTTATTTAGTGACCTGCGATATAACATTGGTGAAACATGACATCTCAACGTGAGTGTACCCGCCAGCCTGATTAGTGACACCTGACTGCAACTCCGTCCTTTACTACGAGGCTAGCCGAACTAGCGTAGCTAAACAGCAGCAATGAGTGAGCACCGTACACACTTAAAAACACACAAGCGTGGATACTATCATCATCCTTCACCCGGTCAAAAAATGTCTCTGTGGTTCTCACCGGCAAACGCGGACTAATCTCTGCTGAACACCGGTGACAAAAATACCGGCAGGGCCGTGGGGGAGCTTCAGCCATTTCTGAGCAGGAGAGCAACTCGCACGGTACGGACGGGTAGCAACAAGGTACAACAGAAACGGCTTCCGCGAGAGGAAACGGAAACAAACGTGCACCTGACGCGAACATGGGCCGGAAGAGGACCTCCGGTGTGTTTACTGCTAAATAAAAGCGAGGATATATTTATACAATTATCATGATTTATATATATATATTTTTTAATAATAAAACGAACAAACCATGGTATGGCTGCAAGACTTTATAAAGTGCTTTTTTGTGTGCGTATATTGTTGTACCTAATCAGAACTTATTAAACCTGTCAAGACATGATCCCTATTACAATGATGATAATAAGAAGAACAGCCTCTCGTCCTATGACAGCTGGGATAAGCTCATCTATACATGTCCAAACCATCAGTAGGGCTAGGAGATATATCACGTTTGTTTTTTCTTTCTTTTCATATCAGTCACTAACGATATAAATCAAATAACTTTTTCTGTCAAGTTTAAAGGTTCTACTCCTAAGTGATATGGCTACAAGTTATATACTGTTTTCATATCTGTATATAGTGTTTTGATGTATATGTGTATATAGTGTTTTCTTTTTTATTCAATTTTTTTATTTTTCATCCTTGTTCTATGTACTTGAGCTGCTGTAATATGCAAATTTCCCCGTCGTGGGATCATTAAAGTTTTAACTTATCTTATCTTATCTGATCTGAAGATATAAGGTTAATTTTGGTTATAATATTATTTATGATAATGTGCTATAATATGTACTGTAGAACACAGTACCCTGACCCTGTAAATCCGGTGGTGCAATATGAGCCGAATAACGATCGGCTTTTAACTGGGAACTTGAACAGTCCCTCATGGCCTAATTTTATCGGCTCCAAGCCCCTTTGACTGCAATCCCACCCCCACTTTGAACCCAAAATTATAATAATTGAATGGCAATGTAATAAATAAAAAGGTTTGAGAGTTGGTGGGATTGCATTGTTTATGATTGGGAATTTAAGGAAACAAGTTTTTTTTAATATTACTACATACCTGCACGTTACATAGGCTGTAAAGTAAATGTGGTTAAGGCGACAGGTAAAAATAATAAATTAATAAAATGTTAAAAAAAAAAAAAGTTTTTATTCTGGAGAGTGAAAACCGGAAGTTTTGCTAGGAAAGTGGCCTAGCTTTTACCGTAACTACTACAGGCCCTTTTGTCGTCTTTGCGCGTTTTTTTTAGAAATATATTTTTCTTCCTGCTGCGACCATGGAGTCTGGCGATGCAGGTGACTATTTACAGTGAGATTAACACCAAATATATAGAAGTTGCTCTTTAAGTTCGCCATTTTAACCGTTAAGGTTTATAAGCTAATTTAGCTCGCTG
This sequence comes from Pterophyllum scalare, assembly GCA_024447675.2. NCBI lineage: Eukaryota > Metazoa > Chordata > Actinopteri > Cichliformes > Cichlidae > Pterophyllum > Pterophyllum scalare. The sequence continues at coordinate 73,238 of JAMQGT020013894.1, forward strand.
TAACCAGTGTACAGCGTCAGCTAAGTAAACTAGCTGTCGGGTTAGCTAAACTACGTAAAAGCGAGACTTTAAATAAGATTTAAACAGCTTATTAAATATCTAGTTGATGTTGTCGTCTGTGAAGATCACATTTAATGACATAAGTGTCTTTTTAACCCAGTTCAGAGTTAGTCACATAGCTACTGCAAACTGTTTTGTTGCTCGAATTAGACAGCCTTTTTCTAGGCTAGCAGTCGTCTTTGACAAATTATAATGTCTCAAATAATGTACCGTGTGTGTGCGTGTTTTTGTATTAAACAGTTGTAAGCAACATATATAACATAATTAGCAGATTTTCTATAACGCTGGTTATTTCACAAACTGTCACTATGTTCGTTAGAGGTTTATTTTTGTTGTCACATACATTGAATTTTGTCTCTAATGTATTTTGAGGTCGAGGAGGGTGGAAGTCCAGACCTATCCAACCACAGAAAAGCAAGATGAACATGACTATTCTTCGTCAAGAAAAACTTATAGCTCAGAAGAAGAAAGAGATTGAAGAAAGGATGGCAGAGCAATCAAAAATGAATGAGCAAACCACTAGCAAACCCGTGGCTCAGAGGTAATTATACACTTACTAAGTACAATGTTTCTGTCATTTCATACTTTAACACATGAATGGTTTTTGTTTTTCCAATACTAAACTTAGATTTTAACAAAGTATTTTCAAAATATTTTGCCCACTGTTGTCCCTTTAGCTCTCTCAGTGTCCAGGGGGCTACCACAAATAAGTTTGCAAATGATGGGAGCTTCTTGCAGCAGTTTATGAAGATGCAGAAGGAGAAGGCCAATATCTCTGGTTAGTAGCTGAATCTGCACAGCTACAAAGACATCCACCCCAAGGAAATTGGTTTAGATTACACTGACAGGACAGTTAGCACTAATTTACATTACTTAATTAATTAGAATGTAAATCTAATAGACTCTAGTAAAAAGGGTATTTCTTAAGTGTGTTCTTATCATACACTTTCTAGGGTCCACTAATGATACCAAGACCCCTTCAGCCCCAAGTTTATCACCAGGAGGAAATATGCTACAGAAAAAGAGTGTTTTTGTTGGCCAACGGCCTGGCCTTGGAGTCAGCAGCATGCTAAGTCAATTCAAGAGCTTCTCACAGTCCAAGAAGAATCCTGTTCTCAGCCAGAGGCCAAGTGTCTTTTGCTCTCCAGATGGCGAAGATGAGGAAGAGGAGGCTGATTATTCCAAATTCTTAGAGATGAAAGGTAATTCCTGGCGTGTGTTTTTCATTGTGTCTTGGGACACTTCCATGGTTTGGACATTTCAGTGCATCCTCTGCGTACTACAGTGGCACAGTTGCCTTGTGACTGGCATTTTGTCATTTGTGCCCTTTGAGTAAATATACTCATAGCGTGCTTAAAGTCTCTCCCCCAGAGGATTCAGACACCAGACTCATTATCGACAAGATGGCCTCTTTTGTGGCAGAGGGGGGACCTGAGTTGGAGAAGAAGGCTGAGGAAGACTACAAGGACAATCCTGTTTTCTCGTAAGTTTGAAGGACATTGTAGTTCAGTCAGACTTATTTTGCACTGAAAGTATTTTCAAACACGTGTATAAATTCCTCTCCTTGCCTTTTAGTTTTCTGTATGATAAGAGCAGCATGGAGTATCTCTACTACAAGAAAAGGATTGCAGAATTGAAAAAGGATTTGCAAAGACCTGAGAAAACAACAGATAATGGTAAATGACATTTACCCTCATACAGTTCTATCAATGATCTTTCATCTTTCTTCTCAGAATTACTGTTATTGTACAGGGAGGTGGACTGAATCCCACTGCCATGTTGTCAGATACACTTACAATTTTCAGGTATTATAATTTGATGCTCATCGCTTAATAGTGATGGTTAAAATGGTAACTACAGAAACCTGTAATTAATGTAATACTCTAATGGAGCTCATCATCACTTGATCAGTTTTGAAAATTTGCACAGCAAAAACATTGACATTTCCTAATATATTAGTGCAGCATTACCAACTACACTGAGGCTATGTCCACATCAGTATTTGTTCATTTTAACTGTGTAATTTTTACTATGTTCACTCATAGTATTCCATATTACTCAGACATTTGAGCATGTCTAAAACTCAGATAACTGGAAAAGCAGCTAAACCACTTTTAAAGCTTTGGTCCGCATCAGCGCTTTTGGAAACCCTCTTTTTCCTGCTGATTGGGTCTTTTTCAGCTCTGAGCCAATGCGTTACAGAGAGACTGACATACCTTTTTTGATTTTATTTATTTTGTGTGGCTACACCTTCCTCTGTTGCCATGACTAACTGTGCCACTAGATGATGCTTTTAAGTGCACCAAATATGTTGCAGAATTTGCTTTCAGAATCTCAATCTGTGTTTTGTGACAGTATATGATGTGTGTATAGCCAGTTTAGTATAGATGTAGATTATTTTTAAAACTTTGCTAAAATGCACATCTCCACTGAGTAATTTTTTAAATATTTAAAAGTAAAAGGTATTGGTGTCAATGTAGCTAAAATGTACCACTGACAGTGTTTTCCCCAAGCTACCACAGCTGGAGCAAAGTACAGATTCATTTCTGTTCTTTTTAAATGAAACTGCAGTCACATACCCAAAGATCCATGTGATCCTTAATTGTGGCCTCTAACTCAAGGGAAACTGCTATTGCAAAAGGGGTTCAGGTGCATTTTAAAATGGGACACCTCCAAACTGGTTTTCAAGGTTGCATCATCATAGAGAAGCAATTTTTAGTCAGTGTTCTGGTTTTTGCTTACAATTTCAGTTTTTAGTGTAAGCCATATTTATTTTTGGATTGGACTTGTATAAATACAACACCAGACTTTAGCTAGTAAATCCTGAGGTACTATGCAAACTTGTGACCAGTTGGATCACAGTGCATTCCAGATATTCAATTTTTTAAACTGAACTGTATAATGCATGCAAGTTTTAAACTATAGCAATACTATATGTGGTGGAGTCTCTCAGGACTTTATTTATTCTTCATTTGTTACAGTGAAAGCCTGAAATCCATAAGTTCCCCATTCACCACCCCTGTCCCCCTTGCTCCTCCTTCCCCTTTCCTCTTCTTATCCCCTATTAGCTCTAGACTGGTGGTGTATGAGGGCCAGTTGAGTACGGTACAGTTGTAGAGTGTGAATTGAGTCCCAGTACTAATAGGCTGCTTAAAGTCTCCCCCAGTGGACGCGGAAACCCAGCAGGTGGCTGAGAAGCTGGCCAAGTTTGTGGCGGAGGGTGGCCCCGAGGTGGAAGCCATTGCTGCTGAGCGCAACCGAGACAACCCTGCCTTCAGGTTAGTCACCACAGGTCTTGCTATGTTCTGCAGGTCTCGCACTTTCTTTTTTAAGCTTTAGACAGCTCACCCAAAATATCTGTCTTGTCTCCTTCAGTTTTTTATATGACGAACAAAGTCCAGCCTACCATTTCTACAAGAGAAAGTAAAGGAGTATCGTGCTGCAAATTCACGGAGCTCTTCAGTTCCAGGAGGAGACTCCATGTCAGACGTTAATCCACCAGCTGCTTCTCCAGTGTCAGAAATCTCTCCACAGCAGAGCCGACCATCTGCACCTAACACTAAGGAGTCAGAAACTCCACCTGTTAAACGAAAGAGGAAGAGCAGATGGGGGTCTGAAGAGGACAAAGTCGAGCTGCCTGTGCCTCCCATTGTTATTCCTCATGAGATCAGTGTTCCAGACCCTAACACACCATCGCTCTCTGGTATTTACTCTGCAAATGTGCATGTACTTTAATGTGCTTATTTGTAGGAGTACAAATATTAATTTAACCCAAAACCATGCGACTCTTTCAGAAGATGGTATTAATGTTTGTTTTTCAGCTGACAACAAATATTGTTAAATATTTTCCAACCATAGGCATTCTGATACTTATAGGCATGTTTTGTAAGGCATCTGAGCTTACAGTAATGAGCCCAGCATGATAGTTTATAGATAGATTATTAACAAGAAATTGAGACTGCTAGTGTTATACGTACTAATACATATTTCTGAGTCACTTTTTGTAAGCATTGTAATGATATATATTCAGTAATTTTGTGGTTATATCTGCTTTCAGCCCAGGAGCTGAGGGGCCTTGGTTACAAGAAAGGGAAGCCTCTTGGTCTGGTTGGAGTGACAGAATTGTCTGAGGACCAGAAGAGACAATTAAAAGAACAACAAGAGGTATGGAAGTGTTACAGACGAGTGTATATTATTTTTTGCTTTAGACTGTTTAGTGTTTTTAACAGTCAAACAAGATTATCATTTCCTGGAAGTTCTTATCAATGTGCGTGTTGCTAACTGAGTGGGCGTTGTGTTTTTTGCAGATGCAAGAGATGTATGACATGATCATGAAACACAAGCGTGCAATGGCAGATATGCAGGTGATGTGGGACAAGGCCATAAGAGAGCATCAACATGAGTATGACAGCGATGAAGAGGTGGACCAGCAAGCAGGGACCTGGGAACATCGACTGCGAAAGATGGAAATGGAGAAGACGCGTGGTAAGTTTTATCAGAAGCCTGGAAAATGATTCATATACATTTTAACACTATAAGCTGGCAAAGACTGATTGTTTTGGATAAGTGATCCTTTCTATGAAAAAATAAAACTTGTCTGTACTTTTCCAGAATGGGCTGAATCTCTGACAGAAATGGGTAAAGGGAAGCACTTTATTGGTGACTTCCTGCCCCCGGAGGAGCTGGAGAAGTTTATGGAAACCTTCAAAGCACTCAAGGTCGGTTTTCCTTTAAATTTACTTGTTCTCCAGCTTAGAAAGGAATTACTTGGATTTACTTAATGCATCACACATTTTATTTTGGGGAAAAAGATGGCGATTTAAAAATCTAGGCCGTAGTACATCTATATATATATAATATATAAAGTGTAATTTTTAGTGGCTTTTCAACAGGAAGGCTATGCATATTTATTAGTAGAGCTGAGGTTTGTCTGAAATGCCTCAGCAGATGAACCCAGACAGCCTGTTTCCCAGCACATTCCTCGGCCCTTCCTGAAGTCCCCTAGGAGCAGACTATAACTGCCACTTTAAAAAGAAATCTGTGTGATTTGGCACTGTTGTGGAAACCACACTTGTTATCTCACAAAAAAGTAGCAAAGTTGAAAACATGAACACTATGTAAATTGAGATTTTTTATAATGTAATGTCTGCCAGAGGCATGGGAAGTTGTTAGAAAGTTGGCTTTAATTAAAAAGAAAAAAACAAATTCAGGATGTGGCTTTTAAATGCAAACCGCGTACAGTTTGAGTCTAAGCACATCTAAACAAAGAGAAGAGAGAAGTATCTCTTGGAAAAATAATATGACTGGTTATTATATGTGTGTGTATGTATGTATATGTTTTTGCAGGTTGTATTTGGTGAAGACCAGAAGGTGGAGTATTATGGAGACATAGTGTCTCTACTGTTCTAAACATTTAAAACAACTAAAGAATAGAAAAAAGCCTTGACTTACCTGTGCTTAATTAATAATCAGCAATTATACAGTCACTTCTATACATATACACTCCCTGAGGATAATAAACTTTGTTCCTTTTTTGTTGTGTCCATGTCATTTTTACTCTATCATATTTATTTGACATCTTTAAGAATATTTTCATGTTTCTGCTTAAATGAATTGCAATTCCTGTGTTGCAGCAAAACACACTGCTGCTCCTGTTTGTCATGAATGCTCAACTTTTTCTTCTGGATTTACAGGAGGGTCGGGACCCTGACTACTCAGAATACAAAGAGTTTAAGCTGACGGTGGAGAATCTCGGTTTCCGAATGCTCATGAAGATGGGCTGGAAAGAAGGTGAAGGCCTTGGCAGTGAAGGACAGGGAATCAAGGCTCCTGTCAACAAGTGAGCATTCATCCTTCTTATATTTACATTTCACTGAACTCACTGTGGAATCTTTACCACATTGTATTTCTTTTATTTACAGTTGTGGTTAGAAGCTTTACATACACTCATCTTGGGCATGATTGGCATAGTGATTTAGGGATTTTAATTCTTTCTCTGAACTGTTCTTTTTCCAAGTTAGAATGATTGTAATATTTGGTTAAATGGCACTTAAGAAGTTGCACTTTGACCAGACACTTTTGGTAGCCATCAATAAGCTTCTGGCGTAACTCTGGCTGGATATTGGCCCATTATTCTCGGCAGAAGTGATTGAGTTCATCTAAACTGGTTGCTTTCCTGGCATGTATCCGGCTTTTAAGCGTAGTCCACAAATTTTCATTAGGGTTGAGGTCAGGGCTTTGGAAAGGACATTCCAGAAGCTTAATGTTAGCCTACTTTATCTGTTTAGTTCACAGTTTTGATGTTTGCTTGGGAACATTGTCCTGTTGGAACACACAATTGCTTCAGCTGCCTACCTTTTGATTTGAGGTGAAGTTGAAGAAGGTAGTCCTCCTCCTTCATTATTTCACCTACTTTGTGCAATGTACCAGTTCCACTGGCAGCACAACAACCCCAGAGCAAGATGCTACAACCACCATGCTTGACAATTGGTACAGTGTTCTTAGATTTGAAAGCCTCACATTTAATCCTCCAAACATGCCTCTTGTCATTGTGGCCAGACAGCTTAATGTTTGCTTCTTCTGACCATAAAATTTTTCTCCAGAAGGCATTTGTCAAATTTAAGTCGAGCTTGAAAGTGTCTGATTTTGGAGCAGGGGCTTCTTTCTTTGTCGACACCCTCTCAGTCCATGGCGATGTAAAACTCGCTTCTTTGGATAATGACACTGGTTTTCCTGCAATTTCCAGTTCATAGCAGACTTGAACTTTGGTGGTTCCAAAAAATTCAAAACTTATACACCCAATTTTTGTTTTTTTAAATAATTAAAGATGTATGTTGTACAATCATTCAAAGAAATCACTAAAAGCCCTAAATCACCATGACATTCATGCTCATGATGAGTGGATACAAACTTCTGACCAAAACACTGAGTGTCTCTCTCTCTCTCTCTCTCTCTCTCTATATATATATATATATATATATATATATATATATATATATATAAACACACCTTTTCTACTGCCCCAGTTAGAGGGTACCTCAGTACACAAATTCCAGCCATTCTAAATTCAACATTTAGTGCAGTACACACCATACAACAAATGGCGAAATGTTTATTTCAATATCTTTTAAATTACCCTATAATGACAGGCTTGGGAATGTGTTACAAGTCAGTTCACAGTATGTGCCTGTGAATCTTGTGGGCGTTTATACCTAAATAGGACTTAGTGGACCTATTTAGGTATAAATAGCTCAATATAAACAGAGTCATTATTACCAGTGACTCTGTTTATATTCAGCTGTCCCAGGAGGCCATGAGTTTGACAGTGAGCCAACATGCACAGTACCCATTCATGAATTCTTTCATTGCTTTCATTATTTACACCTCTACTTTGGAGAAGCAGGTTTTTAGAGACAGTAGCTGTAATATTTTAATAGCTCTCAATGGCAATCATCAAAGACACAAAAAGAATAGCTTATTTTATGATCTCTCTGTCCCACTTCAGGGGAACTACAGCTATGAATGGAGCAGGACTTGGTATTGACCGTCCAGCTGAGCTCACAAAAGGTGATGATGAATATGATGCATTTAGAAAGAGGATGATGCTTGCCTACCGCTTCAGGCCAAACCCACTGGTAAACCCTTTTTTATGTTTTCTATTGCTATCAGAGTAATGTGTGAAATTGCACCGATTTATGCAAACTATGTTCACATGATTTGGACTTGCATATAGAAAACCATACTCATTGTTTGTGTTTTGATCTATTGAGTTTTTAGTAGAAATTTTTGCTGTGCATCCACACGCAGTCCTTTATGCTTGAATTTAATCTGCTTCTCCTTTTTTTTTTTTTTTTCTTTTTACAGAATAATCCACGGAGACCATATTACTGATATAGACAGCTGTTTATACTTGTTCTTCTTTACCATAACTTAAAACCTTTTTTTTTTCTTCAGCGGCCACAGCTCTGCTTTGTTATGAAATGAACACTGTTGCGCAGTAGAAATTTTTGAAATACTGGAAGTGTGTGTGCAAGACAGTAATGAAGTGTGAAAATGGAATAAACATTTGTAGAGTCTCCATTTTATTTAGTGTAAAATTAAGCACCATCTTTCAGTATTTGATCATGTGTGTTATATTTCAATTTAATACTGTAACAAATACTGTCCTCACCTGACTTCTATAATGAGTTCATTCTTCAGTTTAAAAAGTTTTGCTTTACCATCTAATAAACACACTTCTGTATTAGCACACAATCGTCTGTATAATTTTGCTTACTGTGTTCTGTAACAATTTTAATTTCTTGACAGTGTTCACAATAAAAATGGCCACTTCCCAAAATGTGTAGTTATCTTTTCACCTACTATATCTATTTGTTTATTATCTGTTTATGAGGGAACAAGTAAGGGATAAATGTAGCTCATTTTCAGTTTATGACACACCTGCGTGCCAAGTGCAGGCATTCCTGTAATCATATTTGATAGTTTGATCTGTAGTCACTCCTGTATGGCTCTGTACAACAGTGAGTCATTAAGCAGGCTTGACCAGGCTCAAACAGCCAGTGGTGAGAAGGGCGACAGATCAGTGAAACCAGACCTTCAGTTTGCCATTACCCAGAGCGGTTTAGACAGGATAAATATAACTCAGAAATCCCAGCTAAGCAAGAGCCACTCCTCCGCCAAACAATCAATCAGAGGCAACTTAAGTGAAAGTAAAAAGTTTAAAAGAAAAGATAAAAAGTTAATGGCATAGAGGTTTCTTGATGGATTAAATTCCTTAAGGAAGTTATTAGTGAATGTAGAGGTGCAATTATAATCCATAAATCTTTTGATCTCTAAAATGTATGAAAATTGTTAAAGGGGATGTTTAATAGCTTTTATCCAAAAAAATATACTGAAGAATTTATTTGTCTTGAAGGCAAAGAAAGCCTGACATTTGAGAAGCCAGAACAAAGTAATGGTTGGCATTTTTGGGTGAAAAAAAATTTATTAATTGGTTAATTAACTGTCACAGCTCCAACGAGGGATGGGTTTAGAATATGTGGGACTATTAATGATATACAGGGTATAATTTATCTTTCTTATGATCAGTGTTACAGAAAAATATTGAAAAACTACATTTGCCAAGAACATGCTGTCTCCTCCTGGGAATTGTTAATGATCACAGATATCAATGAGGTAAAATTACTTAAAGTGAAATGGCTGAACAGCTTACAGCTGTTGTATTTATATCCTGTTGACATTCCTCCACAGTGTGTGGGGGTAAAAAACTTTGATTTGACGCATTAACCTATGGGCTGTCCGTGAGAGTAGGGGGGGTAGGTAAACAAGATGGCGACAACCTGAGAGGCAAGAGTAACGCGAAGAGTCAGGAAAAAAAATTATTTGTAACTGAGATTCTGTCAGGCTAAAATTAAATCATATATTCACTAGGGACGGACACACAAAAGAGGATAAACCCTGCAACGAAAACGAGATTCATATGGACCTAGGTGAGAACCGGTACCGGGAGTTAGTTAGCTTGTTAACCAGCTAGCTCGCTATTTACATTGGCATCTGAGAGGCATGCTAACCAACGCAACTCCGGTTAGCCTGCGTTAGCGGAATTCATCTGGTGCGTTTCTTCTGAGTGCAGGATGTTGAAGCTGGTGTTGTTCCTGCTGTCGGCGGAGTATAATGCGCTGTCGTTAGAGAACAATGCATGTCCCCTAGTTTTGCCGCCGCTTCACCGGTAAATGAGGTGAAGTTGGCTAACGCAAAATCTAAACGTCAGGCAAAGTTGGCTAGCTAGTACTGGTGGTGCACAGCGACTGTTAGCTCCAGTTGGATGACGACGTTTCGGTTAGCCCCTCCAGCTGTTCGCTGTCAGTTCGCTGTCAAATTAATTTGATTCCTGTTGTTTGAAAGCGTCCCTCTGAGATGAAACCTGCTGTGCTTGCTGAATGTGTGCTTACCGAGGGACCGCATAGTGGTAGTTCGAGCTAGTTCATTCAAGCAGACTTGCTACACTAGCTTGCCAGCTAGCCAAGAGTTAACACCTTAAACGTTTATTTCGACTTGAGAACTTATAAATTAGTCTGTTTATATATGAGGCTGCTTGTTTGCTTATAGAAATAACCTGGTGTTTTTCGACCGCAATGAGGAAAGTCAGTACCTTTCAATGGTTAGGTGTTGATGTGTGGTTTGTTTATGAAGGTTGGCTAACTTCATGTGTGTTCTCTCATTAAGGTTTAAATGACTTTGTTTTCAGGCACCAGGCAGTAGAAACCGCGGTGACATGGATCACACCTGAGGACGGTTCGACACGCTGGACACTGGAGTCGATCTCCAGGAGCCCGACTGATACCGCTGCATGCTTTGGCTGTAGATCTGCGCTTGGATCCAGTCCCGCTGTAAACACTTATGTGCCCTGAGAAAACTATGATATGCAGCATGGACCCTTGACAGAAATGCGGTGCTGCATGGTTTTGAATCAAGACTGGTTGCCTCTGCCAAAGACTGAAGGGTATTAATTAATTTTGAGGTGTTAGGTGAAGTGGAGAAGAAAAACCTTCTAGTATCACTTTTTTTTCTCCTTCAACTTTCTGTTCAACAGCACTTGTCGTAGATGTAGTACAAAATGCACAGTATAAAGCACTAACTTGGCACTGGACTTGAAGGGTTGTTATCCCCTTTTCACCCCTCTGAGTGGAAAAAGTTTACACATTGGGCTTGATCACCCACCTCCTCGCCTCAATTCTCAGGCCTGATTGCTCCCTCTCCAATGTTCAGTATTTTGTAACTCATCTTGCAGAATTAAAGTACTTAGCTCAGAGCTGGAAGATTACAAGTGGGTTCTCTCACAGCAGCAGTCATAGCTATTTGCAAACAGTTTTCTTCACTGGAAGCTCAAGCTGTCAATCATGAGTGCCAGCGAGCTGCCTCATCTGTCTGACTATCTAAATGAAAACGAACTGATGGAGATGGATACTTTTATTCACCGCATTGACTCTACGGAGGTGATCTACCAGCCTAGGAGAAAGAGGGCAAAGCTGATTGGAAAGTACTTGATGGGGGATCTGCTTGGGGAGGGATCTTATGGCAAGGTGAAAGAAATGCTGGACTCAGAGACTCTTTGTCGTAGGGCTGTTAAGATACTGAAGAAGAAGAAGCTTAGGAGGATTCCCAACGGAGAAGCCAATGTGAAAAAGTGAGTGTTTCTGATTTGTGTTTTATCTTGTTTCACGCATCCGTCTCCCAGGGTCTTTCCAGTTATACTAAGTTATTCAAAGAGGCAGTAGCAGTGGCTTGCCTGCAGGGCATGCTCTAAATATAATTAATTTGAGTCACCACACAGAAAATTTATTCAATCTTCCAACAGTCAAATGGGTTTCTTAGGAATGGGCTTTAATGTGTGGCCTAGCCTTTAAATAATGCGTCTCCCTTTCCTAAACACGAACAACTCCTAACTTGCATTTTAAAATGGAAATCTGATTCTGTACTTGAAATCCTCACTGCACTGATCATATCTGATGAGATTTAGTACTTTCTCATGGTGGCACATCAGAGGAAAAAGCAGCCTGAAAGCATTAGCTTCAATATGAACACCAAAATACTGTTATGTGTTTAATTTCAATAGTTATTTTTTCTCATTTAACAAAGCCAGACCTGGCAGTTGACATGAAGAGTAATTTTCTATAACATTATATAGTCAGCATCACTATTGAGTATGTCCTGAGAGTGAAGTGTTCCTTCTGCAGGCCTTAAAATGCAAGTTGATCATTGCAGATGAGTTATCAGCCTGTTGTGTATTTGTACATAGTTAGCAGCAGGCATGTGTGTAGCTTGGCTACTATTACCTTCCAATCAAAGCTCAGGTGGTTTGCTTTGTGAGTGATTGGTTATTGTTGCTATGATGATTGCACTAGCAAACCACCACCACACACACTCTCACACACACATCAGACATGCCAAACACCATATGCAGATGCAAGGCCTACTTGCAAATCTTGCCTATGCGGTAACTTCAACACCTAGCCACAAAAAAGATGATTGATTTGACAATGCACAAGTGTCGATCTGTTTTATCTGTTATGATGATGTTTATTTTGTTAAAAGCTGAAGGAGACAATTGGAGGCTGCTTCAGCTGATTTATTTTATTTATTTACATTCACATCACTGGGTCAGTGTCAGCTTTTTGTGTGGTTACATAAACATGAAACAAGTTACTTGGTCAACACTTACATTTTTTGTTTGAGAAACACCCTCTGTGAGGAAAAACACATTCCCTTAATATCATAATATTTGATCTTTGTAGTCTCTGCAGCCCAAATCATAACTTGTACATTTAATAAAGCTGTTATTTAATGACAGTGCATCTTCACAACGTACACAGAAGGGGGAAAAAAATGTGTCATTAGTTATTTGCGCGACCCTAAAAATGTAGTTACTTCATATGCAGCACAAATAGTTTTTGGTTTTTTTGTAAGTGACAGATACATTTCTGGTAACAGTATAATTGTTCCCTATTCTTTGGGCTCTGTTTCTCTCTCCTTTGTCTGACTGCCTCTGTGATTTAGCTGTCATGTCTGTTTGTTCTTTTTTTTTCTTTTTCAGCATCCCCCATTTCTTGATGAGCATCAGTAGTTTTAATCACAGCAGTATTATTAAATATCACTCCAGCCTTTCGCCGTGGGCCTGTGCTAATTATAGAGTGAGCCTAAGAAAACTGTCAGAGTGAGTTCACACAGACAGACAGAAGAGCTTCAAGATATTGTGTTTTTAGGCTGCAGTCGCAACAGTGGCAGAACAATGAAAAGCCAATAAGCTCAATAAGAACCATTTTGTTAAGATCATGATAGCATGTTTTATCTAACTTAAATACATTTTCTCCCAGAATGCTATGTTTTACATTCTAAAACTGTATTATAGTTAGTTGGGACAAAAAGGGTCTAGCAGCAGCTGTAATTCTCAGCTGTTGTGCTGCATTTGCACTTAGATGCAGTTTGAGAACACTGTCAGCTCAATCCACCATTTATCAGTATGTTCTGGTCACAATGAAACTTGTGATACCTTACAAATTTGTGTTACATGTGCGAAGTTTTACCTCAAATGAATCCGATATGGAGATTGTTTGCTCCCTGAGGTGGACAACTGAAAAAAGGGGCTCACATCCTTAGTGTTGCTAATACGTGTTTATTTCTACTACGTTTGATTTATTATTAACCGTTGAATCACTGATGGTGTGAGTGGGAATTTTTGGCACTGCCGCTAAGACAAAGTGTGTTTTGTCAAACAGAAACCAGATAACAATCTGCATTATTATTCACCCCCTTTGTGGTGTAGTGTTGGTTATAAGTGGCATAAATGGTTCCAACTTAAATACACCTACAAATGCAAAGTTCAGCAACTGGTGTTGATTTTTCTGAGGAAAAAAATCATTAAAAAACAAAAGTTCTGTGAGCAAATCTATGTGTCTACTAGTGTTGCGTAAAATTCCTGAAAGGAAAATGTTACAGGAGCATTTGACAGATTCAGTATCTTCGTTGGCTAAGGCATTGAAAAAAGAAGTCCTTGTGAAAAGGCCACTAAGTCAATGACAGCTTGGAGACACACACACACACACACCCACAAGCTCACCAGAAGTGACGGTAAAGTGTAAAATGAAAATGCAAAACCGAGAAAACCAGCTGTTGGCAAAATAAATGCAACTGGTGACACATTTATTTTCTAGTAAGACACTGACTCATTTTCCTTTTTCATCTTGAGTGGCCACATCCAGACCTCAGTCTACAAGAGTCTGTGGCCTGTGTCCCCTACAATCCTCAGTTTGTCAAAGTAGAATGGTTAAAAACTGACGTCCACATGTGCAAATCTTGTAAAAAAAAAAAAAAAATAGATGCATAGAAAGTACTTAGTAATGTCATCCTCTTTGTCAAGTACCTCAACTTGTAAAGTTTTTTTTTTTATATTTTTTTATTTTAGTAGTGAGTGTTTTGATAGCGGTTTGGGAGATTTTTGCAAAAGACTTACAGTTATGTGTGATTTGTGGGCTTTCTTGTATGCCGTGCTCTTTTCTCTTTTAATTCATTGTGGATTTTTGTGGTTTCCCCTTTTTATCTTCAGCTGATTTATAGACGGTGTGGTGTTTTGCTTCTAGAAGTTGCTGGTATTTCATTGCATTCATTGTTTTCTCTGCCAGTAAAATACTCTCCATGGCCACCCTCTAGCCTTGAACTAAGCAATTGGAGAGGTTTTCTATTCATAAAAATGTTCAGTCCAAATGTATCTTTTGCTCATTGCAGTACAAAGAGTCTATTTTAACTTCATCAGTCCACGGAACTTGTTTCCAAAATACATTAGGCTTGTTTAGGTTTTCTTTTGCAAACTTGTGCCGAGTTTCTTGGGGAGGTCATAGGATATATTTTCTTTTGATGACTCTTCCATGAAGGTCACACTTGTTCAAGTACATTATGACTCTATCTAATCTTTTGATTAGCCTAACTAGCAATCCTACAAGCAGTTCTCTTTGAGAATTTTCTTGGTATTTCAGACATTTCCTATTTACTTTATTACCATTGAGCTACTGGAAGACACTTTGCTTATCGCTTCCTTTTGCTTCAGTTTAATTTTTGCATTGCAAACTAGCTTCTGGGGAAATTCTGATTCCTCTGGTTGTGAGGATAAAGTTCAAGGAGTCACCTTTGAAATTTGCATCACTTAAACAGAGTTTATACTTTCTTAGTATAAACTCTGTTTTAGTGATGCAACACAGAGCCTTGGCTCTGAGCGACATAAATTTCATCATCAGACCCAAGGGTCAGTGAGGATGTCTGCGTGCCTACCTGTTCTGTTTTGTTTTGTTTTTTGATCATGCAGACTCATCTGCAGAGAATTTACTTCACAATGCACAAACTTCACATGCACCCCAAGCATTGGACTTAAAGCAGACTTCAAAGAAGGCAAAGGTCTCCAGCTGTCTTTCCATGTCAACAAGCCATAACCCTGGCATGCCAATTAAGCTCAGAGACCTTTATGAGAACTAAAATCTGTTAAATTCTTGAACATTCTTCTTGTTGTAGACAGATCTCTTATTAACCCTTTGCAGGAAATTACATTGCCATGGACATAAAATAGAATTAATTCCTTTATAAGGTTAATAATACAGCTAATAACTAATGTGCAAATATGTAAATGTGGATAAAATTATTTTATTGTGCATTAAACAGTCTTATAGCTCCTGTTATAAAGGACCTCCTGAGGCACTCAGACTTGCACTTTGGTGCAATCAGTTTTTGACTGAGGTTGCTACTGTTGATAATCTCCTGGGCATGGAGTGGATGTGCAGGGTTGATCATAACTGATTTCAGCTTCGAGAGCATTCATCTCTTTGCCACCTGCTGGACTCTCTCAAGTTCAGACCTGACCACAGAGCCAGCCGCCTTGATAAGTTTGTTTCCCCTGTTCCTGTATGCTGTGCGGACAAATTATCCTCAGCAGGCCACAGCAAAAAACAAAGCACTGGCCACCACCGTATGGCAGACACTGCGTAGCAAGGGTTGGCAGATGTTAAATGACTTTAGCCTTCCTTAGGAAATGGCATTATCTTTGTCCATTACTGTACGCCACCTCTATATGGCTCTTCCAGTCCAACATACTGTCAGGCTGCACACTGAGGTATCTGGATTGTTATTTGTGTTGGGTAGGTCCTCCTCCTTTCCCTCCTGAAGTCCACAACCATCTCCTTGGTTTTTGCAATGTTTTTTTCTATTTTTTTATTTATATATATATATATATATATATATATATATATATATATATATATATATATATATATATATATATATATATATATATATAAATTTTTTTTTTTTTTTTTTTTTCTCAAACCTTTACGTGCTGGTGTACCTTCTCATGGGTTGCAATGTAGTTAATCTGTAACCTGTTCTCACTTTCAACTTTCTATGTTTATAGGCTGCAATAGTACATGGTTGTGCCACTTTGTTAACATAGCAGTGTGTCTTGATGTGTGAAATTGGTTTCCCTTTTGTTTTGTTTTTTTCCCCTGTTCTTTTTCTTCTTGTACACCCCTCCCATTTGATGTTTGCCTTACGTTTTTCAGCCTGAGGAAGCTGTATCCCTGAGCCTGTCTGTGTTTGGATGCCATAGTAGCCCCCAGCCTCTTCATTCAGCCACTGTTGAGCATTCCTGTCTGCCCAACACTTCCTACTTTTACAGTGTTGCTATAGGGATGAGCATGCTTATGCTTGCTTTGATTGAGCAATGCTACTCCTGATCCTATGGTAACAGACCAGGAATGCCTTTATCATGTTTGGAATGACAGGAGCACACAAGGACACATGCAGACACAGTGGAGATGCAGATTTTGATCAGCTGTTTGTGCTACCACTGTGTGCCACAGTCACTGTCATATCGCTAAGCTCTGCAGATTGTAGCCCATGAATGCACAAAGTCCATCGGTGCACATTTGAACTCAGACTGTGGATGGACTGCAGCAGTCTGTGTGCCTTCAGCAGCCGTCCTGCCTCCGTTTTATGATGCACTTTTATGGAAATAAGCAGTGTTATCAATGCAGTGTGGTTTGCTACAGTTCACATGTCATCTGTACATCATCTAGTAGCCAGTTTCAAACTTGGTATCTTAAAGTTGCTCTGGTTTACATGTGCATGAGCTTTTTAGTCTTTCTACCAGTGCAGTGATTCAGCAGTAACCAATTGTGTGTCTGTGTGAAAGCAAGAGGCCGACTAGCTTCTAAAATGTCCATTTGTCAGTAGGAAAGGTTGTTTTAGACACAGGACTAGCGCAGCTCATGCACTGCAGGGTGATGAGGGGCAGAAAAGCTCTGAAGTTTTTTTTTTGTGTGTGTGTGTGAACACAGATGATGTCTCAGCTCTGAGGGGACTGAAGAGTTTTATTTATTTTAGACACAGGCAGCCTCCTTTAGGGCTTTGACCTGTTGTTGTGTGATGCACTAAATCACATGCAATACCAGGAGAAGCAGGGGGGAAATCTATTTTAAGAAACATGTTTTTCTTTGTGTTTTTTACTTTTTTTTTCTTTTTCCTTTTTTTTTTTAACTCTGTTGCATTATGAATGGCTAAGTTGAGCTTCACCATATGTAAATGTAAAAATTACAGAGAAGAAAGTATTTCATTTATAGTTATGGTACCTTTTTCACATTAAAACCAGTTCTAGTATTCTTGTTAACAGTACAGCTGTGGTGCAAATAATATCCTCATGCTAAGCTAAATGTGCAAAAATACTAAGTCATACTCATACTCAATTCTTCATCACACCTTTAGATTCCATCCTCTAATTGTAAAGTGAGCCCTACGTATTTCCTGTGTGAGCATCTGGATGTTATGCCTGGAAAGTCTGTGGTTCATGTTTTTTGCTCTTACCCTCCAGATTCATTAGTGTTCCCTTTCACAGCTCACTGATTAATGTTCAATCTCCAGGGGTTTTGCAATGCTGGTGATTTAAATGTCTCTTCCTTGAGTAGTGAAGTGAACCGTCAGGTTATTTGTCTTTTATAAGAGTGGTGTTGCTACTGCAGCGCTGGGCCACTGTTTTTTTTGTTTTGTTTTGTTTTTTGTTTTCCCGTGGGTGCTCATTTGTTAGTCTCACTAACACAAAATCTTAACATGACACATGTCAGAATAATCTAGTTCATACCAGTACATATAGACATATGGAAGGCAAAATGATACTCATTGTATACCAATCCAGAGATGGATTTCACAAAGTAGTTAGTAACATACTGTGAAAACATGTCTCGACTTTTTTTGTAATTTTGTCTCTTAATACTACCACAGTGGATGTTGAAATCAACCAATCAAGTTGCAATTGAAGTGTAGGCTTTCACTTTTAATTCAAGGGTTTTAACAAATATATAGCATTAACTGTTTAGAAATGACAGCCTTTTTTTTTTTTTAATTCATAGTCCCCATTTACAGAAATGTACAGAGGAGATATTACCAAAAAAATGTACCATTGTCCAAAACCTATGGACCTAACTGTCTGTCCTCTGCTTCTGGTGCTTCAGGCTGTGCTGAGCATTGTAAAAGACAGGGCTTTAAGGCAATCTGCTGAACAAACTGGAAATAGAATAGCTTTATTGTCATTATATGTCTCACATAATGAAATTACAGTCTTATGTGATGACAGCAATTCTGTATTTCATAAATTGTCCTTCTCTGTATGATGTTAAAAAAAATTCATAGCAACTATCAGACAACATAAACACAGTTACCCATGTCTCTCAGAAGCTAGCTTCAGCTGATAATATGACGTCTGTTAATATAGTGTCTTTCTTGCAGCTTTTCATGTTCATAATCTTCTGTTAATCAGTCTTGAATGTGTGTTTCTCTCAATTTAATGTGCTGGCTTTTTGTTTTTTATCAAGGACTAAATCACAAGATAAATTTTGAATCTTACTGTCCCTGTAGAGTAACTCAAAACCTTATCTGTTATGTAGTGAAATAACTCAATTTTCCCTCAGTTCGCGCCATTGTTCAGCAGCTTATTAGAAAGTAATGAAACTAATAATACACTTGTAAAGTGGCTTTTTGGTGCCAATGTGTAGCTGTATGGTACCCAGCCTTTAACCTGCATTCACAGCTGACATGGCCCAGTATAAAATGATGCCACACTTCCTCTCATCAAGGAAGCAGATACTTTTTCATGTCTTTTCTTTGTATTTCCATTTATAGGGAGATTCAGCTGCTAAGAAGACTTCAACACAAGAATGTGATTCAGTTGGTGGACGTGCTCTACAATGAAGAGAAGCAGAAAATATATCTTTTTAGCTACTAAATGAGCATATCTGCTTTGTTTTTTGGCATTACTATAGACAGTATATATTACTGTTCTTTATTTCTGTACTCACCTTTTATTTATGTTCTTTGCTTTTCTGCTTCATAGTTGCGTCACATTAATAATGTGTTTGTTTGTGTTGGCAAATTCTCTTAACTCCTTACTTACGTATATGGTGATGGAGTATTGCGTTTGTGGGATGCAAGAAATGCTGGATAGCGTCCCAGAGAAAAGGTTTCCAGTATTTCAAGCTCACGGGTAAGTTTTCCTTTTTTTCTTCCACTCTCTGCTCCCTCTATCCCTGAGTCTCTCTGCTATATTTAGTTTGAGCCTCTCTGCAGCCGCTGCTCCAAACCTAAGTTTGGATCGGAGACTGCAGGGCCCCTACTGTTAAAATAACTGACCATAGATTGTATGAATGTCTGACCACTGCTGGAAAGCCACTGAAGCTGAAGTACAATGCGATGCAGCTTTATCTAACCACAGAGAAACTGTTTGAATTGCTTATCATATGATATACTTTGGCTGTTTTAATTGCTTATAGTATGATATACTTTGGCTGTTTTTTTTAAATGCTTCTATAAATCGTTCTGGTTTTCTCTGCTGCTGCTTCTTGCAGGTACTTTTGCCAACTCTTAGATGGCCTTGAATATTTGCACAGCCAGGGAATAGTTCACAAAGACATTAAACCAGGAAATCTGCTGCTGACCACAGACGGCTCACTTAAAATCTCCGACCTGGGAGTAGCAGAGGTGAGCTTAGACTACCTGCCAGAGTTCAGTAAAGTCTCGTAAATCTTAGCAATTGAAGCTATAATCTTGATTAGAAGGAAAGTGCTGCCAATAAGTATAATTTAAAACTTCAATATACCAAAATGCTTTGTGTAGATTGCCTTTAATTCATTTTGCCTATATTTGTCTCTTATATCAGTGCTTAAAAAGTGTTATTTTATAAATAATATTTGCATGTAAATCTATACAGGAAGCAAAATTCATTCATCTATATATTGCTGTATTTTTCAGGCCCTTCATCCATTTGCAGAGGATGACACATGTCGTACCAGTCAGGGCTCTCCAGCCTTTCAGCCTCCAGAAATTGCCAATGGACTGGACACCTTTTCAGGGTTTAAAGTGGACATTTGGTCTGCTGGAGTAACACTGTGAGTGGCACTCTGTGTACTTGTCATGCATTTGTCCACATAAAGCTCTAAATTCTGTCCTCTTATTGACTCTTGCTTTCTTTCTTTCTTTCTTTCAGATACAACATTACAACAAGTCTATATCCATTTGAGGGGGACAACATCTATAAGCTATTTGAGAACATTGGAAAAGGAGAGTACACAATTCCTGAGGAGTGTGGACCCCTCCTGTCGGACCTGCTGCGAGGTTAGATTTCACAGCTATAGCGATTATATTTTCTGCATAAGTTTTGGCATTTCGTTTTGCTAAGTCAGCGCTCTGCCGCCTCCTCGCAAATGCTGAACAGCACCAGAAGATGGTGCTTCCTTCCTGGTCTGGTACTGTATACAAATAAAACTGCTTGTTGAACTGATGGTAGCAGTTGGAAAATTTTAACATGTTAACCAACCTCATTTACGGTTAACAATAGGTATTAATATTTTATTGATGCTAATATATACTGATGCTTATCCAGATCTTTGTTTTCTGTAATCTGTGGCTTCATGGTATAGTGGTTAACATGTGAAAGATCCCTGATTTGAGATCCGGAGAAGACGACAACCCAGCCTCAAGGGCTCACAAGCCAGTATGCGCCTAGTGCCAGATCCAAGCCCGGATAAAATGGATGATTTGATCAGGAGGGCATCTGATGTAAACTGTGACAAATCAAATCTATGGATCCATCCACTGTGTGGCCCCTTGGTGAAATAAGGGAGCAGCTGAAAAATAAAAACACAAAACTGGTTATAACTTGTGAAACATTACCAAGCTTACTAGTGATGCTTTTCATCTCAGATAGTGTGCCCCTTCCTAAAATCTAAATCATTTATTACAGCCATCAGAGGACAAAAAAATAAACTGATAGCTCTGGTTTTCAGGACAGCTCAAGCCATCAGAAAGTTTAAGCTAACCACATAACAGTGACTGAGAACTGGTTTGGTTTGGGTGTCTGTTATCCACAGACATTAGGAACACGATCTTAAACTAAGTTCTTAAAACCAGTTGGTCCCAAGTAAATCAGAAAATCCCATTGGCATCACATCCAGGAGGGTCCTCTGAGGACAGTACAGCAGATGGTTTGCTAGATCAAACATGCATCAGATTAATAGATTTTTTTTTTCTGAGACTGCTTCTTTTAACCTGTTTTCACACAACTCTTATTTTTTCTGCACGTTATATTATATTGCTGCATTTTCATGAAATGTAAAGTGAATCACACTTTAAAAAAAAAACAAAAAAAACCTGTCAACTGTGACCAGAGAGCTACAAATATGAACAGCAGAACTCTGACAGAATGTTGCATAATTATATTTACCAGCTTAGAAAGCATTTATTACCAGCTCTTTATGCCTATTCCCAGTCTTCAGTTGTTGGTGGTGTGACTGAAACAAAGAAGGTTCATTTATAGTTCAGGGCAGAATTAATCCATTGAATGTCATAGCTCTAACAGTAGACATGATCCCACATTCTTTGTCATGCTTTCATCTTATTAATCATATATACAAATGTTCTCTAGACTACTAGGATAGGTGGAAAGAAGAAGAACCTGAAGTCTAGTGAGAGTAATAAATTACTGTAGTGTCTGCTAGTGATTTTTTTCTGTGTGCACCCAGTAGGTGGTGCTGTGACACTGAAAGCAACAGTGGCTTCTCAGCATGCCAGGCTTCCACCAAGCTGTAGAAATCCCTCCAGCTGTTGACGTAGTTTCCATTGATGTGGAGCCAGCAGCAGAATACTAAGCACTTCAGTCGGGCATTGCTTTTCCCAAGTGGAATACTGCAATGCTACTGCCCCTTGTAAAAACAAAGAAGAGTCAAGAGTCCTTCATAACGTGTATTTAAAAAAAAAAAAAAAATCAAGGGCACAAGCCCACTGCTTTTAAAATCCAAGAACAATGTTGGGAAGATTATGTTTGCACCAGCTAATGAAATCCTTCAACGAAGGCTGAATGCTGAGTAGTATTTGAGCCTATTATCCAGCTTTTGCGTCTTTGTCCTTTTACGGAAATGGACACACTATGCATGGGTACCTCAACACTGGGGCTTTTACCTGTAAAAGTATTTGGTGTCAGATGGAGGCAATTTGAACAGTTTTTCTGTCAAAGGGAATCAAATGTTTGACAATAAACAGGAAAAATAACTCCCTGATTTTGTTGTTGCTGAAAAACACACTGGGCTTCTATCCCCCCATCTTCTGTATGACGTCTGTGTGTGATGATGCAGCACCTGAGAAATAGTCGGTCCGTAATTACATTGTCTAAAATAAGCCCAGTGCCACAAAAGGTGTCTTTCAGCAAGCGCAGCACTACTATCAGCACTCTGCATACTCCTTTTTCTGCCTACTGAGAGACAATTACATTAGTAGGAGAGGCACTGCATCACTTCTGCCTTATCACACTGACACGGCACTTTTCCCACAGATTCAGCCACATTATGATAATTAAGGCACAAAACCTTCATTACATTGGTACAGCTGTTGCCCAGTCATTCCCCCCCCTACTTTACCTCATTGACTACTTAAGCTATGCAGGATGCTTTGACATACAATGATAAATGAGATTATCACTTTCATTAATTGATGTTCTTGAATGAGACTGCCGTCTGGCTGCTTTCACCATCCCCACATTGCTGTGGCAGTTTGTTAAATGCTCCATGGAAACAGATGTTTTTTGGGGTTTTTTTGGGGGGGGGGGTTGTCATGATTAAATTCACCTTGACAGTGTGTGTGTTTTTTCAGGCATGCTTGAGTATGATCCTGTGAAGAGGTTTTCCATACAGAACATAAGGCAACACAAGTGAGTGTTCTGATTGTGTCTGCAACTAAACACAATAATTATTAGATGATTAGGAAATTATATTATAAACTACAAACAAAAGACTGATCTGTTATCTATACCCCCACCCAAAAAAAAATCCCATCCCACCTCATCCTTCTTAAAACCCTGCCAGCTGGGTGCGAGAAACACCCTCCATCCGAGCCTCCTGTACCCATCCCTGCCAGCGCAGAGAGCAGGGACCCTTGGCGGAGTATGACTGTGGTGCCCTATCTGGAAGATCTGCATGGCTACACAGAGGATGATGATGACGAACTCTATGATGGAGAGGATGAGATCATATATACTCAGGACTTCACAGTGCCAGGTAAGGTTAGATAATTGTTAAAATTTCAGTTTGAGTAATCTCCATAAACAGACATGATTATATGCGGAATCTGTAGGCGTGGAAAGGCTTGGGGTTTGTTAGTATATGTCCATCTTCGGGGCACTTGTTGGGAAGCTTTTATTGCACTAATGCTAATGATGTGTTGTCATCGGCCCGGTTAATGCCTCTGTTCTTCCTCTTTCCTCTGCTACTGTGCTCTGTGCTGCGCTCCACCACTCCTTCCTCACACACACAACAGCAGTAAAGAGAAACCAAAAAGCTCCAAAATGCAATAAAAGCTTTTACACTGAACTGAAATGAAAGAAGTACTCATAAATTGCATAAAGTAAACAAGTAATGAAGGAAATAATTTTTTCCTTCCATGCTTTGGCTTCGAGGAGGTCGGGTAATGATAGGTAGTCACCCAATAACTTTTATTTGCTTTGTTATATTTATTTGTATTTCTACAAATAAAATAAGTCTTGAACCAGCTCTCCATAATGTAGATATCCAGGATACACCACAAATTGGCTGCTTCCTCCAGTCAGCAGAGTAGATAATACACTATATGGATAAAAGTATCGGGCCACACTGCTGCATTGCAAACCTCCTCTTGCATTAACATCAGCACAAAAACTGTGTGCCAGGCGCTTCATGGCATGGGTTTCTGTGGCTGAGCAGGTCTTGCAGGTGCAATGTGCAGGTGGACCAGTACTTTTGTCTGTATAGTGTAGGTTCCCACATTGGACTTGAAATAAATGTTTGAGGGGTTTTTGTTTGTTTTTCAACATTAAATATCAAGGCCAGTGATCCACCAGACCTGAACATTTGTTTTTTGTTTGTAAGTATATGTATTGTAAGATGATCTGTTATCCTTAATTTCCCATTAACAGGCCGGGAGAGTAAGTTGAATTAAAAAGAAAAGTTGCTTGTATTCGCAATCTTATCCTTTCGGTCACTACTCAAAGGTCGTGACCATAGGTGAGGGTAGGAACGTAGATCGACCGGTAAATTGACAGCTTCGCTTTTACACTAAGCTCTCTCTTCACCACGACAGACCAGTGCAGCGTCCGCATCACTGCAGAAGTAGCTCGTCTGTCAATCTCTCACTCCCTTCTCCCATCACTCGTGAACAAGACCCTGAGATATTTGAATTCCTCCGCTTGAGGCAAGAACTCTTCCCTGAGCTGGAGAGGGCACTCCACCCTTTTCCGGCTGAGGACCATGGCCTCAAACTTAGAGGTGCTGATTCTCATGCCAGCCTCTTCATACTTGGCAGCGAACCGTTCCACTGCGAGCTAGAGGCCACCCCCTGATGAAGCCAACAAGACCGCATCATCTGCAAAAAGCAGAGACCAAGACTCTGAGGCCACCAAGGAAGAAACCTTCCGCCACCTGGCTAAGCCTAGAAATTCTGTCCATAAAAATTATGAGCAGAATCGGTGACAAAGGGCATCCCCGGCGGAGTCGAACACCCACAAGAAACAAATCCGACTTATTACCGGCTTTATGGACCAAGCTCTCGCTGCGGTTGTACAGAGACTGAATGGCCGGCAACAATAGGCCAGACACCCCATACTCCCGCAGGACCTCCCACAGGATACCCCGTGGACAAGGTTGAATGCCTTCTCCAAGTCCACAAACCACATGTAGACTGGTTGGGCAAACTTCCATGCACACTCGAATATCCTTGAGATAAAGAGCTGGTTCAGCGTTCCATGACCAGGACGCCTGACGGTTTGCCAGAATCGCTTCGATGCCATCCGAAAGTCTTTTTCCATAGCCTCACCAAACTCCTCCCACACCCGAGTTGTTGCTTCGGCCACTGCCCGAGCCGCATTCCGCTTGGCCTGCCGTTAACTGTCAGTTGTCTCCGGAGTCCCACAGGCTAACCAAGCCCGATAGGACTCCTTCTTCAGCTTGATGGCTCCCTTCACCTCTGGTGACCACCATCTGGTTCGGAGGTTACCACCACGACAGGCACCAACCACCTTGAAGCCGCAGCTCTCCACAGCAGCCTCAACAATGGACTCAATGTCCTCAGTCTCCCTCAGAATGCTGTCGAAGTTCTGCCAGAGGTGGGAGTTGAAGATCTCCCGGACTGGGGCTTCTGCCAGGTGTTCCCAGCGCACCCTCACAATATGTTTAGGTGCACCAGGTCTGTCCAGCATCTTCCCCTGCCACCTGATCCAACTCACCACCAGGTGGTGATCAGTTGACAGCTCAGCTCCTCTCTTCACCCGAGTGTCCAGAACATACGGCCTCAGATCTGATGATACGATTACAAAATCGATCATAGACCTGCGACCTAGGGTGTCCTGGTGCCATGTGCACTTATGGACATCCTTATGTTTGAACATGGTGTTCGTTATGGACAAACTGTGGCTTGCACAGAAGTCCAATAACAAAACCCACAATCGGGTTCAGATCTGGCAGGCCGTTCCTCCCCTCCAGGTCTCACTGTCATTGCCCACGTGAGCGTTGAAGTCTCCCAGCAGAACTATGGAGTAACCAGATGGAGCACTCTCCAGCACCCCGCCCAGCAACTCCAAAAAGGGTGGGTAATTTGAACTGTCATTCGGCGCATAAGCGCAAACAACAGTCAGGACTTAATCCACATGTGTAATAAAACTGATATATCATTTGTAGGAATGAAGAAAAATAAACAAGCTATACATTGTGCATTTTTACTAGAAAATGTAAAAGCTGCAACAGAAGTCAAGTTTGTATTAATTGGACTTTTTTTTTCCCTCCACTGATATTTTAGGGCTTTTAATGCTTAATTATCTCTGCTGTTTTCATTTAGAAATCAAGAAAGTTCATATTAAGTACGTGCCCTTTAAAATGTGCAGCATGACTCAACAGTTTGTAATCTGGTACTGTTTATTTTGATAAAGGGCTTACTACTAATCTTTATTTTACTCCCACACTGCAAAAAGTAAAACTGTCATATCTTAATGTTCCTAAAACTGCAGCACAGGGAGGCAAATGAAGTCCTTTGGTTTCACAGTGCAGGGCAGTGTACAGACCACCAGAAATGTGTCATTTAATGTAGCCTGATAATTGCACTGAATCAGCATGTATTTCACTTCATTTATTCAGTCTTACATCATGTTCGCATTTGGCAATTTCCTGTTGGGAGTGTCTGTGTGTTTGTTTTTGTTTGTTTGTTTTGTTTTGTTTTCCCCTTGCAAATCAGTAATTAGCAGCACATACCCATCCAGACAGTATCATGCTCAGTTGACATGAAAGCTGCTGTCATTTCACAGGTCTGTTTTTTTTTTCTTCATTTCTTCACACTGCTCTAAAAACCGTATCAGTTTCAGTGTTTTTATTTTTGCACATTGTTTTAAAACAATTTGTATCATGTTTCATAGTTGTAGCCCTGTTTTTATTTTTTTCCCCAGCTTTTTTTTTTTAATGAATAGATTCCACAGGAACTCTACAGCTATCATCCTCCACCTTTTTTAATGGTGGTCGGCAAACCACTTACACCTGCATCGTGGTCACCGTGCCGTAGTAATGTGTTGGTAAAATCAAGGGGAAATGTATGTTTTTAACCAGACAATATTTGCATAAACTATTTTAAAATCTTGACCGTCCCTCCTAACAATGCAGGAAGACAATACACTGTCTCAATTGTTGTAATAGACCTTTGCCACAGCAGATATTTTGGCCCAATACCAGTCTTCACCCCTAAGGTCAAAGTGCTAAACCCTTAAATGACCTTACCTCTGTACAGCTGCAGTGCTTGAGTGTGTGAATTCATGTGGGTTTGAAATGGTATGAATAGGAATGGGACAGCACTTTTCTACAAATTATGACATTACCTTGATGACAACAAAACATCTAACACCCTTAAGATTGCGCTGAATAATGATTAAAAACAAAGAAACTTAAGATACAAACTGCATGATTTAAATTGTTTCCAGGATCCTGATTGGAGTGGAGGAGAAGTAATTCATTGGTGTTCAGTTAGCTTGTTTTAGTCATAAAGCTAACAAAGTTACAGGTATTTTTTTAAAACAGATTTTCTGTTTTAGTTTTAAAAAAAATGTATCCATGCCATGTCAAGGACTGTTACAACCATGCCAAAGCAACAGGTGGTGGTATAACCTTAACCGCAAACAATAACAGGAGCACACAGTCCCTTTTTTTGTTTATTTTTGTTTATGTTTTGTTTTTTGTTAGTTTTTTTGGGGTTTTGTTTTAGATATAGAGAGAGAGAGAGAGAGAGAGAGAGAGAGAGAGAGGAAAAAAAGATGAATGTGCACACCTTTTGAATTTGTAAGACAAAAATCATTTTTCATGTCAACAAGGAGTTTTTCAGAAGCTCTGTTTTAAGTGGCCTAAAACACAATTTACATGTGAACAAAAGGTTAAAATGCATACCAAAAAAAACCCCTTTTGTTTACCAAAATAATGATTAACAAAAATAAATAACAGGCCTAAATGTGAGGATTCGGTGCTCCTCTGCTTGTTTTACCAACTACTCTTAACCCTTATGGTCTTTGCGCAAGCGTGCCTCAGTGAGTCTGAATGTGAACGTTTGGATTAGGCTATCAGCTTGTCCCAAAGGAACAGCACAGGTGTCCTGATTAAAAATTCATTCCACCTAGGGGAGGTCCTGGGACACAGTATGGACCTGAGGCATCTTAAATTCCCATTGTTCTCCATACTGTGGTCAAGTCATAATGTCTGCCATGGAATAAGGGCTATCACAGAACCAAAACAGTGGGTATCAGTTCAGAAGCCTGGAACAAGCTGCATTCAAGTCCTGTGTGTACAAACCTTAACCCACTGTTGACAGACTCTAGTGAGAGCAGATATTAACAGCATCCTTCAGCATCTTTTCATTTGATTTAATGTGTTCCGACTCATCTTTTAAATTCCCCCTCAGAATTCAGAGCCTTTATCAGTTGCTAGGCAACAGTCGGTAATAATAAATGGAGTAGTCTGTGTTGGGTATCTAGAAGTGGTGCCCCACATAAAAAAACTTAAGGGAGCTGCAGAATGTGAATGAAGTGATCTAAAAATAATCCTACTGAAATGGTTTTGGTGTGGGAGTCTGAATGGTTTTCCAGGATTCACTCACACACACACACACACACACACACACACACACACAATCTGAGCTCTTTCACTCACAGGAAGCTTCACAGGAATTAAACAATTGTGTGTTTGGTAAATTAGATCGCTCGTTTGACCCTGTCTCTCTTCATCCAGTAAATATGCATCCCATTGCTCAGACGGAAGGTTCTGCTGTGTGGGAACCTGTAAGTTTATCTTGGCCCCAACTCTACACACAGACATACATCTGTACTGAAATAAATAGGTCATACTAAGGTTCATTTCTATTTTTCAGCTGGTGGATTTCCTGTTGTTGTAGGTTTGTTTGTCACACACGTCTCGCAGTTACCTGACCTGACATTTTGATGGCGCTGTTGATAAATTAAATTTTCAGTGTTCCCTCTTAAAATTTGAAGTGCCTTATTTCCATATACACACTATGTATGTACTATGCACTATAAACCCAGTATACAATAAAGATGATTTCTGAACTGTGAATCATTCTATAACTACTTCAGTAGTGTCCAAGAATAGAAACACTGATTAGAAATGAGTATTAGTTTTCACAGCTTCAGGTATCTGGTGATCTCACAGGTGTGTTTGGTTTTGTTGGAAAGGGGATAGCATGCAGTTGCAGGAAACAGATATGTGTTATTTGACAGAAACCTATGCATTCCCTTATGTTTTTGGTTGCGTTGTCTGTTAGCAGGATAACTCTGAAAATTATGAACGGATTTCAATGAATTTCAGGAGTAGTTGGGGGTGGTACAAGGAACTGTTGATTACATTTTGGTGGTGATCCGGATTACAATGTGGAACCAGGATTTTGTTAAAGGATTCTTTACCAGGCAAGGTTTGCCCTCTGAGTGCCCTTCTAGCTTGACTGTTACTGAATAGATAAACCACAAATCTTACATGATAAAATACAGTAGCTGTGGTCCATTTTTATCCTCCTGCACAAAATAAAGTGGGAGGATACTGTCATCATACCGAGCGTCTGTCCGTGATGATTAAATTTTCTGGTCTATAGACTCCAAAACAACGAGGAGTTGAGCCATGAAATTTGGCATATGTGTTCTTTACTCTTCAAAGATGTGCAACACAATATTCATCTGTCCGTCCATTTGTCTAGTACCCTATGTACACTTTGGCCCTATTTATCTGAACTGAAGATGAAACAACTTGGAGGATTTCAGGCTGCTAATGCCATGATAATGATATGCAGCCTCTTTCTTGTGCCTGATTGGATTAGTCAAATCATGTGATCATATTGTGCTGTGTGATTGGCTATACCTACTTGACCATTATTGACTGAAATGGAGGAAAGTGGGGATTCCCCATATCTAGGAACTGACCTAGGTCACTGAACAGCTGGCAGTAGCTAGATGGTGAGAAACTGGTGAATCCCAAATTTCTAGGTAAAAATCCAGTCTATTTTTAGTAACATCAGTTCTAGGCTGCTGCCTGTGATGCCAACTTCGGATTGGCTTAGCATTGTCTATCATGTTGGTCAGGAATGACTCATGACTATAAATGGTATAGCCTGACTCATCATTGAGCAATATTAAAGCCATATCTACTGCTCAGCAATATTGCTCAAATGCAAACAACATGGTTGCCTTATGATTATATTGATGCTATACATGATGCATTGATATAAGCAGATTATGTAGTAGTGAGTGCATTATGTAGTAATATTCCTATACACACGAGTATAATATTCTGTGAATGCCTTGTAAGTATGCTTTATGTCTGGCTTATTGTTATAGATTATATAAATGGAAAGACATTGTGTAGTATACACCCTTTTATAAGCATGCAGTATGTACTTTCTCTAATATGTTTACCATGGAAAATTTTTGTCTGTTCTTGGATCTGGTTACCATGAAGTATTTGTAGAAACGTTAAAGATGATCACAGAATATCAGTCTCTTACAGCATACTTAAAATTGTTCTGAATAATGAGTGCTTGCCAGTATTGAAAACACATTTTTGCTGGAATATGGATTATGACTTCACCCAGGACTGACTAAAAATATTTGAATAAAAGTTTAGGCCAAGGCCTTCAAATTAGGGCAAAACAGTTTTGCAGAAGGTAATAAGATGTTTTCTGAAGGATTTTCTATTATGAAATGGGTGCTGTAATGTTATCCTGACTTCTACATTTATTTTATACATCATTCATTAATGATAGGAGGATATCCCGATCGATGATGGGTCTTGTTGGCCTCTTTAACATCTGGTAACTATCCCTCATAAATTCTATAGGGGTCAATTATGTTCTTTTCTGTTCAAAAAGGGAGAGGAAAAAAAATAAAATATAGACACACACCCACACACATATTAAAAAAACATTGTACATCTGCAGGTCTTCCTAACACCCTTGGTGTCTAATGCTCCATTTTTAGCTCCTGTCTCCGAGACAGTTTGAAAGCAAAGTAACATTAGTTTTCTGTATAACATAGTGCTTTTGAACCGTTAGTATTTCTGCTAAGAAGAAGCAAGAGTGGTGGTTTTTACATCCGAATATAGTCAAAATCACACAACAGTCAAAACTTGGTGAATGTGAATGAAGATTTTGTCAGATTGCTTATGTTATAAAATCGTGACTTTAGTTCTAAAGAGAAGTGGGCTGGAAGGCGGTTTATAAGTCAAAGTTGGTCTACATTGTCCTTGAGAGTGAGAGAGCAGAAAGTAGAGGCAAAGCAAACAAATTTAATGTGAGCTGCACACGATTCTTACACCAAACACACGTCAGTTTCCCGCTGCGTGGGTTGCTGTTGGAAATAAAAAGTTAATCTACTGATCCCAGTTCCTTGAACACCAGGAGTAGAAGATTTGGACCTGCTGTGGTGCTGAAATTTGGAGCTTGACATAACACAAAGGTGTTCGTCACATGCAATAGAGTGTTAGCAACCACTGGGAGAGTCATTGGAACTTGGAACAGTAAAGTCGGACCGTTCCAAAAACAAACCACTGCAGCTTAGTCTGTTCTTGATGTAAAGAGAGCAGACTGCTTTTAAGTTAAAAGATGTGCTGCTTGTTCAGCTGCTGTGATTGATTAAACGCATCCACCTAGTGCTTGAATTTTTATTTATTTTGTACTTTGGTGCTTGCTAAAACAGGGTAAATATACCTCTACACTCATACTACAACCTGGCTAGCAAAGCAGCAGGTAACACTTCTGCCATGGGTTTGTCTTCAGGCTAATGTGTGCTTGTCTTTGTGTTTAGGACAAGTGGCCGAAGAAGATCAGGATCAGGGGAATGCAGACCACAGTCCAGCTATAGCCAAGCCAGTTTGTGTGAATGGGACAGAAGGGGGGTCTCTGAACAGCAAGGCCAAAGCTGAACGCCGATCCTCATCCTCGTCTAACCCCTCACGTAAAGGCGTCTCCACAGCCAGCAAAATCCGCAAGCTCTCCACCTGCAAACAACAATGACCCTGCTCCCCTTTCTGCCTCAGCAGCAACCCGTCTGGTGAGTGTGCAGACTGCTTCACAAAACCTGTGATTGAAATTGTGCTTCTGAAGGACACCTCTTATACAGTAGAAGGTGGAAAAAAGATAAAGAAGCCCTTATGGAGAGCAGGTGCTGCAGATCCAGATAAAAGGTAGGAGGAATGACAGTGCAGTAGGGAGGAGGAAATCAGTGAGTGAAGAGAGTCTGTGTTGATATTCAGCAAGCAGTGCTCTGAATCACCACCATTCCCCTGGCAAACACATGGGCGCTTTCCTATACAGTCATCAAAAAAAAAACAAACATCTGGACCCATCCCATGGTTATACATCTCCTTTGTCTGTGAGCCTTTGAAGGGTTCTTCAGTCACCCTCATTCACTTGGAGTGGGGCAGATTTTTGCTACAAGTGTACACATAAATTTAACAAGTTGTCCTCCCCTCTGTTTCCAGTTACCACCCACAGCTGCTCTTTCTGTCTTCCACATATACAAAACCAGTCACGGAGCGAAGCTGTTTGTCATGGGTGCAGTGCAGAAGAGATGCTGTGTATTAATTTGTTCAGGCGATGACTCATCCTGGATGAGATAAAGTAGGCTGTGGGATGTTTGTGTCTCTCTCTTTCTCACTCTGTGGGTTGAGTCTTTGCGCGTTAACGGCGCCAATTAGTACTTGCCTTGTAAAAATTCTGCCATACTGTTCAATTTTAAGTCAGGTTAAAAAAAAAATTTCTTTTTCTTTCTGATACCTCCATCAGATGTCTGTTAATATTCTGTCATCTCTGTTCCTCTCAGGTTGATCTGTCCTCGTCCTCCTGTGTCCAGAGTCCTCACACTTGTGAGAGAAACCTGCTGACATTAATGCCCCCACCCCCCAAACCTCCTTGGACCACTGGCCTGCAGAGTCTTTTGAAGATGCGGTATTAGCGACGAGGAGGAGGAGGAGGAGGACGACAGCATGAAATGTTCTTTCTGCTCTGAGACTGAGGCTGTGAAGATGGTGTTTATTTTCTCCAATATTTCAGCTCCTTTTCAACTGAAGTCATCCAGTTCTGTTCTTGTCATTTCCTTCTCCCCCTTGTCCTCTCCATCCTGTCATCCTCTTCAGAGGGCCAAGTGTCTCACCGGACGTTACAGACTCCACCACCCACCCCCTTCCTCCACCTACCCACCCCTCTAATCCACCTTGTTTCTTTAAATACCTTTGTTTTTACAGAACCCTAATGGCAGTTTTTAAGACACATTGTGATGTGTAAAAAAATTAAAGCGGAAAAAAAAACCCACACATGTTATGAATAATTCTATATTTAAATTTCTCATGAGCGTAATTATGATAGTGCTACCACCAACATCAAAACTGCATGCTGTACAGAGCTGGAAGAAAGGGAAAGCTCTTGGTTTGTGGACGCACCGACAGACTGAAGCCGCTGACCTGTTGGGGATTTTTTTTTTTTTAATTTCCATTTAGGTTTATTTTCCTTTTTTCCAATGAATATTTTTTAAATTATTATTTATATAAAATATCTCCCAAACAGGCTGTTTTGTTGAATGATCCTTTCTGTTTGAGTTTTAGTTCAGCATACTTTCATCAATACAGCTCAACCTCACCCTGCCTTTATTTCACGTGTCCTTAATAGAGTACACAGCTCTGACAGGAGTGTTAGACTCATCTTCCTCTGTCTGCAAAGATTATGTAGTCAGGGTGACGCGGCGGTTGCAGGCGGCGTGCAGTAACAGTCGTTTGTTTTCCAGTGATGTTCTTTGCTGCGGCGATCACTTCAGCGGGTGTCCTGCCCCCTCCCCCTCTTACGCAGGCAGGCTTATCATCAGCTCCTCACTGGGAATAGATCAGAGAGCAGGTGAGTCACCACTGTGAGGGAGGGAGAGAGCAGCGCTTCCCACGTCAGCAAGGTCGATGGAGAGACTCTCTGCTCAACAAGACAAGTGAGGAAGAAGAGATGCCTTGTGCTAACGTGCCGAAGACCGTTTCAGGAGTGCGACTGTTGTGCGAGGACGTACTTTAGGTTTCTGTTCTCTCTTGTGTCAGCTGATAAATTGGCATCAAAATAGTTTTTAATTATGAAAGATTTCAGTTCAAATTGAGTTTTTGCCTCAGTCTGTCCCAAAAGGTTGAGTTTTTGTTGGGGCTGTGAGACATTTTGAATTTTCTGCACCATTCATTTCACACTAAAGCAAAACGGTTCAACGTGAATGATCACAAAGAATTTCTTGAGATGCACACTGGAGCTCAAACAGAAATCTGATAAAGTTTAAAACAAAAAAAAAACTACCTACCGTTGCAGTTTCCCAGTTGACTGTTTCCATCACGCATTAGAAAATGAAGCTTTCGTGCACTTTTCACATGAATGCAAAGCAGACAATACATGCTTAAAGCAAGAGCGTGGAAACAGGTGATTTGTTTTCCATATTGGATCAATCATTTATGATTTTTGAATGGTTTTCTAGCTGCAGCTTCTCTCCTGGTTTTCTTAGGATAGGCGATGCACTCCTTGATTGGACAAAACAGAATGTACTAAATTAAAGGGGAACATGTCTTTAAAGTTGCAAATGGTGGTTTCACAGAAAATAAAATCTTCACTACCATGAAGCCTCCCAGGAGTTATTTAGTACAACAATAAAAAAATTTTTTTTAAATCAAACATTAAGACTGTGCAGCTGTTTTAAAAATCTTCAACTGGATAAAGAGATCATAGAAAACAGCAGCTAAGAGTTTGCTTGTTCCCATGGAGTCTCATCTTAAGATTAGCTATTAGCTTCCCATAAGTATTCAACATCTTCCACAAGACTCCTGAAAGATTCTGGCCTACAAAATTGAACTGCATGCCACAGTCTTCCTCAGTGGATGGTTTGTGTAGATTTATGATTGTGAGATGCAGGCTCGCAACCTGCATCTCTTAGTGGACTGAAGAAGCAGGTATGTCAAACAAGTGTAAATAGTAAATTTTTTTTGGAGAGCTGACAGGACAGTATTCAGCCAGAGAATGACAGACATTTGGTGCTCAGTGTATTTACGGCAGCAGGAAGACGTCTGTGGGACTATGTAGCTGTTCTTATTGTAATGACGTTTCAGTCCAACAGTGTGACTCACTGATGTTTATGTAATAATGTTTAGACAACAAATATGCAGCTCTATGGTATAAAGGAGTCAGACTTTGCCTACCCGGCCATCGTTCAGTAAGATGAATTCATTGCTGATTTTGAGAAATACAGTAAATCACCATAGTTTTATTTAGTAACACACACTCCTACCGCACTCCCTTTCTGATGGCGTTTCATAACAGATAATGCTGCTGCTATTCCAGCCTCTGTGCCTCAAGGCATCAGCTCTCCATCACCAAAGCATCTGTCTAAAAGCCTGAGAGGCTACTGTGTCACTACTTCAGCATCATCTGTCAGTCTTCCCTCAGCAGCACTCTTGGACACAACCTGATTGATGCATGAGGGACATATTGCTAACAAGAATAAAAATGGGTAAAATATGAGTAGAAAAATGCCTGGTGACTGTATCGTGTGTCCCATCTGTTTTTAATTTGATATAGTTATGAAAGAGGGGGTTGCAAGGACTGAAGAATTGTAATGTTGGGTTTGTTTGTTTTTGTGAAACACGGTCAGCATTGTTCTGATACAACAGCTCACACAGACATTTAACCTCATGATGCTCGAGACAAAAAGGACACTTGAGGAGGATATGGTTTTAAAATGAAAAAAAATGAGTGACAAACACAATATTGTCTTTCTTCCCATCAAAGTGCTTTTTGTTTTAAAGTTAAAACTATATAGTATTCACATACGATGTTTGGACCTACAGTAGCATGCTAAAAATTCACAGTTAAGTCTGAAAATATTTAGTTTTTTTTTTTTAACGATGGGTTGATATTTTTCAAAGCTATGAGTGCATTTCTTTTTTTTTTCCATGATTACCAATGGAAAGGGTTATCACGTGTCACATGGCATCACAGTGACAGCAGCAAGAAGGTAGGTCTGTCCTTTTGAAGACATCTGACACAGAAACACATGAGGATGTCTGAACTGTTGTGGACCCGTTTGTCTGGGTGTGCGTTCTATAGACAACAGCCTGGAAATAAAGTGATGGAAAAAAGATGTTAAAGAGATCAGATGGGACTGAATCCAGGTGAGGCTGTGTGAGACACGGTAAGCACACACTCCGATTCCCCCTGGCTGATTTCTGCGCTTCGCAGGCCGCTGTAAAGTCTCTCCTCCACTGACACAGCCAGCTTGTCTGTCAGACTGCTCTCTGCCTGCAGGGAAACCTCTGATAGGATAGCCTGACTGCTGTTGTTGTTCTTGTTGTCAACTCTTGGGTCCATGAAGCCCGTTTGTGCAGGCACAGTGGTTTCAGACTGGCAGGTTGTGCTTTCTGTGTCCCTGTCTGCAGAGACTTGGCACCCATCAGTCTCGCCAGCTGAAGCTTCACAACAAGAATTGCTCTTTTTTGCATCGGCTTCTTCAGATGTTTTGTTGGCAACACTTTTTTGGGACTCTTTTGTAGCGCCTTCGCATAATGGATCTGTGCTCTCTTGTCTTTCTTTGGCTGCCTCCTCAGAAGCCGCAACCTCGTTGGCTTCTTCATCAGCAGCGCTTGCAATGCGTGAGAGGGTGCTGTGATATCTGGTGTCCAGAGGGTAACCAGCACTGTCCCCTCTCCTCAGTGGAGTGAACCTCTGCCTCTCCAAAGAAGGGGAGTATCTTCCCCCAGAGCTCGACCCAGGGTCGCTGTATTGCTTATGTCTTTGCCACTGTTTCCGGAGGTGAACTCTGGATCGGTGCCTGGAACGTAATGGAGAGTCCTGCTGGTCGAACCGCGGGTCATGGCGAAGGAACTCATTGAAGAGAGCATCTGTCTTCTCATCTATGCTGTAGTCACGGCGGCGGAGACGCGTTCGGTGAGGACTGGTGGGCTGTGGGATTGTTTTCACAAGTGGAGACATCAGCTGTGATTGTGATTCTGGAGATTTCTGAGTGTGAATAGATTTCAGGAGTTGATATGGTTCTTGAAGGGTGAGAGTTTGGCTGCTGCTCTGGGATTTCTCCTTTAGCTTCTCATCTGTCTCAGTGCTGTTTGCGATCTCGTCCTCCAGCTCCTCCTGAAACAGCTTGGCCTCGATGCTCTCGCACACTGAACCCTTTCTTCCAGAGTTGGTGAAAAACAACCTTCTCTCAGAGGCTGTTTTTCCTCGTGGGGCTCCAGGAGTTCCGAACAGACGCATATCCTCAGGGGCCCTGGATGGAGCTTCAATGGAGGCATAACCACTGTCCATCTGAAGGAGCTTTCTGTTCCCCCCTCACCTTCTCCCCCAGGTCCGCCTCCCATCTCACTGTCTAAACCCGATGCCCCTCTGGTTCCCCCTTCCAACCCCTCTCCCTCCCCTTCTCCTTCAGGCTCGTCATCCAGGTCTTGGGACAAGCAGCTGTCGAGGCCAGAACGAGTTCCCGCACCACCGAGGGACGAGGTGCTGTCCGCATCACTGCGGATGGACTCCCGGTCTGTGCTGCTCTGGTCTGAGGAGGCATACAGCTCCAAAGAGGCTCGCAAGCTCCAAATGTCTTTGTACAGGGAAGGAGGCGCCTCCAAGCTCTCCTGGCGAAGCATGAAGGAAAGCGATGAGCCAGAGTCAGTCCTTTGTCTGGCTTCAGCTCCCAGCACCACCTCATCTCCATCATCTGGCTGTGCCTCATTCTTTTTCCTTGCATCTGCCACCACACCATCTGTTTTTGCATCTTTCCTCAACATGCCTTCAAATCTTTCCTGAATCACAGCTTCTTGTTGTGCCGCAAACATGCCATCTTCATCTGCTGACTCTCGCCCATCTCCTCCCGCTGCTGCTGTTCCTACAACTGTCACTTTCTCTGCTCCTGTTCCATTGACTGTGACCTCCTCTTGCCTCAGGGCATAACAAACATCTGGTGGCAAACTGAACTCTTCTCTCCTGGTGCTGTTACCACCTACCTCCACCATGGCCTCCAGCTTTAACCTGCACAGATTGAAAACTGTCAGATGATTCTGTAAATTATGTAGTCTAAGTCATGGTATTGTAGGCAGGGATGTACCTGCTAAGGAAGACTGAAGATGCAGGCACAGTTTGGGGATGCGAGAGAGATTCTGCAGAGAGGGACTGGAGGCCACTGGTCTGGATGGGCATATGTGAGAAAGATTCAATGGCCTCATCTCGGAGAGGAGAAGAGTCATCCTCAGT
The DNA here is from genome assembly GCA_024447675.2 of Pterophyllum scalare. Taxonomy (NCBI): domain Eukaryota; kingdom Metazoa; phylum Chordata; class Actinopteri; order Cichliformes; family Cichlidae; genus Pterophyllum; species Pterophyllum scalare. The sequence goes on from JAMQGT020013894.1 coordinate 111,188, forward strand.
GTGATCAGTGGTTTCACTGGCTGCTCTCTGTCTCTGAAAGGGCCTTCTCTTGGGGGATCCTGAAAGAAATTCACATGAAAAGAAGGTTAGACCTTACCCACGCTTTCACTCTTATTTCAGTCAGCACTGCTACAGTCAAAAGAAGACCGATATTCCCATCTGCAATAACAAATATTTGGCAACATGGCAGGAAGAGTAGAAGCAAAACTGCCATACAGAGCAGAGCGCACATTAATGACAACAGATATGACACTGATTAAGTTAGACGTAGCATGAAAGGAGGAGCTGGGGTGGAGGTGAGTTGTAGTGTGGTTTGCAGATGCTTGCAGGCTAAAGCAGTTTGAATGGTGCACCCTATTTGAGATTTACCAACTGGGTGTATAGCAGGGTATCAGTAGAGTTGTCGTAACTGAGTTCAGGTGAGCTTGAAATTGTGGCCATGCTGAATTAACTGTTTGACTGATCAGTTTATGGCATGCATACAAACCTTTGGCATCCAGACTTGCAGCCCGATGCGTGGTGTCAAACTTCCACCTCCTGAAGTAAGGCCCCGCCCCCTCCAGACTAGCATGACGCCGCAGTTTGGAGAAGAAATGCAGAACTGAACCTTGACCTGTAGCTTGACTCATCTCACTCTCTGCCTCTCCCCTGTCGTCAATAGCCTCCATCTGACAGAAGAGATGAAGATCGGGGTGGGGGGAGAAAAATGGGGGGATCGGGTGGGGGATGATGACACATTAAGGAAGGAGCAGAAGCAGGCAAGCTGAGATGGATCGTGATGGGCAAAGGCAAAGTCCTCAGGGGACAGCAGTTTGTCATTCTGTCACTGAGTAGCAGTGATGACTGATGTCGCATTTCAGCTTTGAGGCTTGTGGCAGCTGATTTTCACAGCTCTGTTAATATTTGAAGAAAGTGGATGAATCCACTCTGAAGAATCTATCAGTGCAAATGTATTTCTACATTTCTGAATGCAGGCTTGCTAAGCTTTAAAATTCACTGTGAAAAATATGGGCTGTGATTTAAAAACCGGGCCTGCAAGCGTTCCCAAGATTCTGGTGTTTAGCATCATTCGTGTCTGTCATCAAATGTAGAATTCATCATGTAGGAGCCATGTACGTCTGTCAGATTTCATAGAAATCGGTAGATAGCGGTAGACTGACTGACCAATCGGCAAACTGAAAATTACATTCATTCATGTTGCTATTGACCGGTGTTATGAAGTGTGAGGTGAATAAATGTCAAACTCACTGTCTGGGAGCGCGTGTGCTGTGGTTTCATGGCTGATAAGGACTGCCTGGGCTCCTCATCCAGGATGACAGAGTGGTGTGGGTCTCCTGGCAGACCCCCGCTGAGGCTCTGTCCTATCCAGTCAGAGACTCTTTTTTTAGAAGGCTGGAAGGAGAATTTGATGCACGTTAGCCTTAAGAAAGTCCGCTACAGTGAGTGAGCCGGTGTGATGTCATGCATACCTGGTAGATTGTGAGGGGTAGTTTGGGAGCTGTAGTCTCACTGATGTTAATGGTGCTGCTCTCCGTTGAGTCGCACTCCATGATGGTGAGTATTTTTAGGTCACACGGTGCTGGGGGCAGGTGAAGGTGGGTCAATCGGGCCTTCTTCAGGTGGTGGAAGTCTCCTTCAGTCAGAGTGTACCTGAAAGTGAAGATTAATCACCTGAGCTAATACCATCAAACAGCTTATCTAAATGATTAAACGTCCTAAGCTCAGTTGAGCTGTACCTGCGCCCTTTGTCCTGAGTCGTCCTCTCCTGTTCATAAAGTGCAGACTCATTGAAGGAGACTCTGCGACCAGTAGACCCAGTGGAGACAAATCGCTCTGACTCTCCACCGTGACAGCTCGACACTGAGAGACCATCTGATTCATCTAGACGAATGGTGATTTCTGATTGACAAAGACAACAAGGACGCAGCAAAGGAGAGAAATTATTGGAGTTATTGATGACATTCTAACCAAATAAACAAAACATGTACATGTGAAAAATTTGCACAGCTCTGACCTTGTGTGGGCTGAGAATCCTCAGCATAAGTGGTATTTGTCTTCTCAGGGTCATCGCTCGCTCTGAAAGAAGGAAATGAGTTTTACTCTTCTTTCTCACAGAAGCAAAAATGAAGAGTCACCTTGCAGCTTTACAATTCATGTTCAGCTTTAATCTGCAGCGGTCATAATCACATTGGCCCCCAAGTGCTTTCAAGGCGAATCTGACCTGCTAATCCAACACAGTGTGTCACTTCAGGTAGCACTCACCTGGAGTAGCGTCGCCCACCCATGCAGCAGCGGTGGCAGAAGAGGAGCAGGAGGGAGATCAGGACCAGCGTCCCCCCAGCGAAAACACTCAACAACACCAACAGCAGGACATAGTTCTCCACCTGACCGGTTGACACCGGCACATCCTGATAGGAGGCAACCATGAAAAGAGGTTAGCACCCCAGTAGTTAGTAATACATTCAGTCAAGTAATACATTTCAGAGGGAAAACCTGCCACAGGATGTTGCATATAATAAAGAAATAGTGAAACATATCAAGAAACCAAAAAGTCACATTTAATTTTTAAAGCTTCTTTAATGCAATTTGGCAAGTTCAAAATGCTTCATCTACAGATTAAAAGTTAGACGAAGTGCCATAAAATAAACATGAAAAACATTAACAGGTAGATTTTAAGTTTACACTTAGAAAAATTTCAACATTTATAATCCTGCATACACTCACTGGTCATATTGTTAGGCACACGTGCTCAACTGCTTGTTAATGCAAATATCTGATCAGTGGGTCGCATGACAGCAACTCGGTGCATTCAGAAATGGAGACATGTTCAAGACAACCTGCTGAAGTTTAAACCGAGCATCAGGGGAAAAGGGATTTAAGTAACTTTCAAGGTGGTATGATTGTTGGTGCCAGATGAACTGGTCAGAGTAATTCAGAAACTGCTGATCTACTGGGATTTTCCAACGCAATCATCTTTTGGGTTTACAGAGAATAGTCTGAAAAAGAAAAAATATCCACTGAGCAGAAGGTCTCATGGCAAAAATGCCTTGTTGATCCCAGAGGTGAAAGGAGAGTGGCCAAACTGCAACGAACTGACAGGAAGGCAACAGTAACTCAAATAGCCTTCATTGTAACTAAGGTATCCAGAAGAGCATCTTTGAATGCACAACACATCAAACCTTGAAGCAGATGGGCTGCAGAGCTGTAGGGTCAGAATTTGGTGTACACACCATGAAAACATGGATCCATCCTGCCTTTTATCAACAGTTTATGGTGGAGGTGATGTGTAATGGTGTAGGGGATATTTTCTTGGCACACTTTGGGCCCCTTAGCCCTAACTAACCATTTAAACACACAGCCTACCTGTGTATTGTTGCTGATCATCTCCATCCCTTCATGACCACAGTGTACCCACCTTCTGATGGCTGCTTCCAGCAGGATAACACACCATGCCACAAACTCAGATCATCTCAAACTGGTTTCTTGAACATGGCAGTGAGTTCACTATACTCAAATGACCTCCAGAGTCACCAGATCTCAGTTCAGTAGAGCACCTTTGGGATGTGGTCAAACAACAGATTCCCGTCATGGATGTGCACCTGATGTTATAATGTCAAAATGGACCAAAATCAGGAGCCAGGGTGGCTCAGCAGATGAGCAGATGACCGCATATGCCGCATGGCAGTAGAGTTGGCACAGGTTCGCATTTGTGTGTCATTTGCTTTGTGACTTTCCCCGTCTCTGTCCCCCCGCTTTCCTGTCTCTCTACACTGTAGCACTGTCAAATAAAGCCCCAAAAGGCCAAAAAAACAATTAAACTATATATATATATATATATATATATATATATATATATATACATACATATGGACCAAGATCTCTGAGCAATGTTTAAGCACCTTGTTGAATCAATGACATAAGGAACTGAAGTTGTTCTGAAGGCAAAAGTGGAAGTATCCACAAGTGTTTATTTATAATTGTTTGTGGCTCCTCCCACTCTCAGACAGAAGATCTTTCACATGTTCGATGTTAGCCTTTAGGCCTTGGAGCCACTTTATATCATGCACTGTAATATGTTAAAAAATAAATTAAAAAAATTCTTATGATGAGTACATTTTACCTTTAGACCATTTTACCTTTCCATTTTTGCATCTGAATGTAACACATTTTTGGGCGGTGTAATAACCAACTCAAAACTATCATTTTAAGTTGCTAACGTGTCAGCAAACAGCCATAGATCAACTTTACGCATCCTGTTTCTGACGCCATAACTGAAAAATCCAAAGTTAGCATTTGAAGGTTTCTTTGCTCAAAATCTCACCAAGTTCTTCCTATTTTTTCTTCATTTTGTATCCATGCACAGTTGGTTTGTCAGTGTCAGTCTGAAAACCATCACTGGCATACATTTACATTAAAGGTGACAAGAAAGAAGATCATCTGGAGACAAAGCATTTCACTGGACTCCTGGTGTCTCTACACATGGAGTACGTTACGCCGGGGCAGAAGTTTCTACAGGCTGTAATCCAGCTACTGGCTGTGAATGAGGGAGTCCCCTGGTTTATTTTTAATTCATCTTATTTATTACTATATACTGGAGACAAGTGCAAGGGGCAAATGTCACATAACTAATCAAATATCAATACAAAAAGGCTATATAAAATAATCCTAAAGCCTAAACAGTGACATTTAAAATCAGAATTTCTCCCTTTGAAAATATAAAGTCTTTCACTAAAGACCTGTCAGACCCTGGTACTCTCTGTTCTCTTTTCCCATTTGGGTTGCACAACATCAAATGAATGCTTGTATTCACATAGCGTAGCTGGAGCTCATAACTCATTCCTTCAAGAGCACAATAAGACAGAAGCTTACATTCACTGTTGTTATGTTTTGTTGTAGTGAACTGGTGCTGCACAGTGTAGTAATTGATTTTTCTCCCCTTGAGCGTCACAGCACTGAGGGATCTCTCTGTGGCATTAGGCTGTCACCTAAGCGCTGTAATATTTAATGAGCAGAATTAACACTGAAAGACTCTCTTAAGTCCCTCACAGTGATTCTTATCCAGGCGCACACTCGTGTACATCCCGCTTGCACAACTGCTCTCCTCTGATTAATACTCTCAGTCTTTGCTGGGTGAGCCCGTGGATGCTAATCGAAACGTCAGCGAGACCCTTAATTCAATTTCCCAGCTCTTCTCAATGAGGGGAAAATGAGGCCTCTGCAGGCTAAAAATGGAAATCGGAGGAGGAAGAGGAGGAGGATGCCGACGCACATGAGCAATCCCCACACCAGACCTTCCTGGCTCTTCTTCCGATGTCAGCTTCAAAAACGGTGAAAATAATTGTGTTCTTTCCCCCTGTTACATGCAGAATATTCTGTTCTATATTCTATCTGTTGCAAGATTTCATATTATTTAACATAGTATGAAAATATGATAGATGGCCATCATACATGCTTTTAAAGAAAACGGTAGTGTGGAGAAGCTGCAACCTTTAGAAGATGATGGCCTTAATAGGAGCAGCAGCAATGTCATTAAAGCAAACTCAAAGCCTGCTGCTGCTTATTTAAAGTTGATGTCAGAAGAGCGAGCCAAGCCCCAAATATATCCAGTTTACGCTGAACGTGAGGCAAAGGAAAGCAACGACCTTACTGCTGAGCCCATGAAGTTGTGGGTTTAAAAACAACAACAAATACAGCTGATTTTATGGCTCCTTTGCTTCCACTATCATCACAGAGGTTCTTCCATCAGTCACTGTCAGCTTCAATCACAGGCTCAGTCTAACAGCAGCAAGTCATTACGCGGAGGAAAGAACACGCGTACACAGTTGAACCAAAAAAGCTGTCATTCTCTGCTTATCAAGACTGATGATTAGTGCATTAAAGCAGACTTAAACTCACTTTCTCCCCCTTTTTTTTCCTAGTCAACCTCAATCCTGCTACAGGCCAAAGCATGATAAACTGAACCCTTTGTCACACAAAAACAGCATAACTTTTGTATTCACGACATGCTGCAGATGAAGCCTTTGGAAAAATCCAGCATATCATATTTAGAGATTCTCATGAGAGAATTTGTCAGAGCTTCTGTAGGTTAATGAAACCAGATGTTTTTGTAAAGGCTCCACAGAACAGCAGGCCTTATTTCCAGCAAGATCTCGGCAGTGAGCTCTCCCTCTGCACATAGGCAGCTTCCAAATGTCCACTAACAGCTCTGATATCACCGTCCTCCTGAGGCTACATGGTAAACAAAGCCAGCAGCACAGTCCTATTTCAGATTGGTTTTGGATACAGATCAGGCTGCCTTTCACTAATGCGCCACCTGGGATATAATACCTATTCCTGGAACACTATTTGCGCTTTTTTTTTCTCTTCTTCTTTTTTTGGCTATCTCATTGTCCTTTTTTTGTAAGTGCAGTTTGATTTGTTCAAACAAGGTGGAGTCATCATACAGCAGGCTTCAGACACTAGCTAATGTGAAGGTGTGGACACACTGAACAGCATGTGTTAAAGGTGTTGACACAGAGAACAGGCTGAGGCAGCAGTACTCACAGTGGAGTTCTCAGTCAGACTTGTCAGAACAGGCAGATCATTGCTCATGGTCCAGGTCGGTGTGAGTGAACCCTGCAGAGAATAAAAAAGTGAAGACTGTCACACTGAGCTGATGCTTTTTACTAGACAATAACACAATTTCAATGTCAAAAAGTCTTAAGTGCAACAACAGTGATGATCACTGGTAAGATGTGCAGTCATTTTCTCATGGTCATTAAATCCAGAACCAGATTGGAAGGATCCCACCAGACCAGACTCAAACAATCATTTAGGCCAGGAATTGAGATCCATTCCAGGCTTATCTATATCATTACCATAATATCAATACAAAATTTTGGTACAGCGCTGTTATAATACTGGTATATAGCCACATCCCATCACCAAATCACAACAACAGTTGCAGCAAACTAATTGGCAACAGTGGGAAGGAAAAACTCCCTTTTAACAGAAAGAAAGGTCCAGCAGAACCAGACTCAGGGAGGGGCAGCCATCTACCATGACCAGCTGGGGGTGTTGGGAGGCATTAATAGAATAGGAGATTAATAACTAATGATTAAATGCAGAGTGGTGAATAAATAGAGTGAAAAGAGGTGAGTGAAGAAGAAACATTCAGTGCATCATGGGACAAACACCCCAGCAGCCGAGGCCTATCGCAGCATAGCTAAGGTTCAGGGTCACCTGATCCAGCCCTAACTATAAGCTTGATCAAAAAGGAAAGTTTTAAGCCTACATGCTTAAAAATAGAGAGGGTGTCTGTCTCTTGAATCCAAACTGAGAGCTGGTTCCATAGAAGAGGAGCCTGAAAGCTGAGGATTCTGCCTCCCATTATACTTTTAAAAACCATAGGAAACACAAGTAAGCCAGCAGTCTGAGAGCGAAGTGCTTTTCAGCAAGCTTTTAGGGCAGCCTGATAGTAATGAATTACAACAGTGTAGCCAAGAAGTAATAAATCCATGAATTAGCTTTTCAGCATCATTCTGAGACCGGATTTTTCTAATTTTAGACATGTTGCACACATATTTGTTTAATATGTGCATTGAAGGACATATCCTGGTTAATAATAGACTCCAAGAGTCCTCACAATGTTACTGGAGGCCAAGGTAATGCCATCCAGAGTAAGTATCTAGTTAGACACTGCTTCTGTTTGTAGGGCCAAGCACAATAACTTAAGCTTTATCTGAATTTAGAAGCAGAAAATTAGAGGTCATCCAGGTCTTTATCTCTTTAAGACATTCCTGCAGGTTAACTAGTTGGGTATCATCTACATATCAATGAATGTATTGTATGCTATTCCTTCTAATAATTCTGCCTAAGGGAAGAATGTATAGTGTAAATAGAACTGATCCTAGCACAGAACCCTGAGGATCTTCATACTTAACCTTAAAGTGTAAAGACAATTCCCAATTTACATGAACAAATTGGAATCTATTAAACAAATATTATTCAAACCACTGCAGCACAGTACCTTTAATACCTATGGATTACTTTAATCTCATCCATCCATTCACTTCCGCTTATCCTGGTCAGGGTTCCGGGGGGGCTGGAGCCTATCCCAGCTGACATAGGGTGAGAGGCAGGGTACACCCTGAACAGGTGGCCAGCCTGTCACAGGGCCAACACAGAGAGACAGACATCCTCACTCACTCACATTCACACCTATGGGCAATTTAGAATGGCCAATTAACCTAACCCCTGTAAGTACAGAGAGGGCATAAGAAGATCATTTGTAACCTTCACTAATGCTGTTTCTGTACTGTGTTGAATTCTGAAACCTGATTGAAACTCTTCAAATAAACCATTCCTCTGCAAATGATCAGTCAGCCATTTTACAACTATGCTTTCAAGAATTTTTGAGTGAAAAGGAAGGTTGGAGATTAGCCTATAATTAGCTAAGACAGCTGGGTCAAATGATGACATTTTAAGTAATGGTTTAATTACTGCCACCTTAAAAGCCTGTGTTAGGTAGCCCATTAACAGAAATAGACTGATCATATTTAAGATTGAAGCAATAATTAATGGTAGGACTTCTTTGAGAAGTCTTGTAGGAATGAGATCTAATAGATACGTTGATGGTATGGAGGAAGTAACTATTGAAGTTAACTCAGAAAGATCAATTGGGGACAAGTAGTCTAGATAAATATCAGTAGTATTGAAAATAGCTGTACACAAAGATGTATCTGTGAGATGATTATGAATAATGTTTTCTCTAATGGTTAAAATTTTATTTGTGAAGAAATTCATGAAGGTTAGAGAAATACTGGGCTCTACAGAGCTCTGACCCTTTGTCAGCCTGGCTACAGTGCTGAAAAGAAACCTGGGGTTGTTCTTATTTTCTTCCATTAATGATGAATAGCGAGATGACCTAGCTTTACGGAGGGCTTTTTTTTTATAGAGCAACAAACTCTTTTACCAGGCTAAATGAGCATAACATTTTTTTAAAAAAATTTAAAAAACCAAAACAACAAAAAAAGAAAAAACTACTGATGATCTCTGTGGGAATAGAGTTTAGGTAGCTGCTCTGCACTGTTGGCACATGGCATTGAAGATAATAGTGGAGGAATTACATCCTTAAACTTAGTTACAGCACTTTCAGAAAGACTTCTACTGTAATGAAATTTATTCCCCACTGCTGTGAAATCCAATATTGTAAATTTAAATGTTATTAAGAAATGATCAGACAGGAGGGGGCTTTCAGGGAATATTGTTAGGTGTTCAGTTTCTACGCCATATGTCAGGACAAGATACAGAGTATGATTAAAGTGGTGGGTGGACTCCTTTACGTTTTGAGAGAAGCCAGTTGAATCTAATAATAGATTAAATGCAGTGTTGAGGCTGTCATTATCAGCATCTACATGGATGTTAAAATCACCCACTATAATTATTTTTATCTGAACTGAGCACTAAATCAGATAAAAAGTCTGAGAAATCAGACAGAAACTCTGAGTAAGGACCAGGTGGATGATAGATAATAACAAATAAAACAGGTTTGTGAATTTCCCAATTAGGGTGGACAAAACTAAGAGTAAGGCTTTCAAAAGAATTAAAACTCTGTCTGGGTCTTTGATTAATTACTAAGCTGGAATTGACGATTGCTGCTACTCCTCCTCCTCAACCTGTGCTTCGAGTATTCTGACAGATAGTTTGACTTGGGGGTGTTGATTCATTTACACTAACAATATTTATCCTGCTGTTTCTGTAAGGCAGAATAAATCAATATGTTGATCAATTATTAAATCATTTACTAACTGGACTTGAAAGAGAGAGACCTAATATTCAATAATCCACATTTAACTGTTTTACTCTTTTGGTGTAGTTGATAATATATATCAATATCTATATATCTATATATATATATATCTATATATATATCTATATCTATCTATATCTATATATATATCTATATATATATATATATATATATATATATATATATATCTATATCTATATATATATATATATATATATATATATATATATATATATATATATATATATATATATATAACTCTTTTGGTGTAGTTGATATATATATATCTGGGAGCAGGCACGTCTCTATGGGGATGGGGCTTTTGAGGGGATGATGGGAGAATAGAAGTGGCAGGGAGACATGTAAAACCATGGACATATATACGTAGATGCCTCGTTGACTGCATTGGCCCGCTGATTTGACATAACTGTGTGTCCACCATATTGGAGGAGGCAAAGCTGTGCTGTGAACTAATACAAGTAAATGGACTGATCTTCATAAAGTGCCTTTCTACAAAGTTATTTATGTTAATGCATTCATTCACACATTCAAATATGCACTAATATACACTGGGAAGCTGTTAGGCACAAAAAAATCATTTTGTTTTCAAAATGTTAGAATGGCCAAATACGATCAAAAACAATTCGTCAGTCTTACCTGTGAAAGATAATCCCATGTAATCCCGTTTTGACTGTAAAATGGTTTGAAAAACTCCACACAGCACCAGAGTGCAGCATCTCTCTCATGTTATGTTGGCCGCTTTTGCCTCCTCCAATATGGTGGCGATGTTGACATACGAGTCAGCGCTCAACGCAGCGTCTAAGTATATATGTCTATGTGTAAAACTGTAACTCTGCTTCCTGGTCTCAATCCTGGATAGTCACATTTTGGGGGATTTAATAAATTCAACCAGATTTCTAGAAATGAGAGCTGCTCCATCCAAAGTGGGATGGATGTAGTCTCTCCTAACAAGGCTAGATTTTCCTGGAAACTTTCCCAATTATCTATAAAGCCCACATCATTTTTTGGACACCATTCAGAGAGTCAGCAATTCAAGGAGAACATGCGGCTAAACATGTTGCTCCTGGTCCGATTGGGGAGGGGCCCAGAGAAAACTACCGAATACAACATTGCTTTTGCAAAGTTACACACTGATTCAATACTGCCAATGGGAGTTATTATTATTATTATTATTATTATTATTATTATTATTATTATTATTATTATTATTATTATTATTATTATTATTATTATTATTATTATTATTATTATTATCATCATCATTTTAAATACCATACACAGTGTATCATATTGTGCTGTAAAATATTAATGAGAGTACCAAGTGCACTTTAATTCACAGCTGGAAATAGCATCCAACCAATGCACCATTTAAAACCACAGTGTCTGGTTATTTTAATCCTGTCTAACTCAAAATGTGTCATCACATCTCATTTGCACGTACAGATGTATTCACAGGCTCGTTTTTATCACAGGATGACTATTTGTGGTCCAATGTTGTCATGGCCATATTAAATGAAAGAAAAATTGAGAATGACACAGCAGCAATGTGCGGGTACATCTTCATATCATTGTGGTGATGATTGTTACTCATTGCCTGTAAATAATTTGGGGATATGTGTCAAAGAAACTGATAGTCCTGTCATCATTCATGTCATTGTGTCAAAGCTTTATAAGATGCACATGCACATCACAGCTACAGTGTATTTGTGATGTGTCACGCCATCAGTACGGTTTCTGAAAGTCTGCATTTTACCAGGACTTTTACAGATAAATTGCACATGGTGGGGTTCAAGGCAGCAAAGTAATCACAAAGCAAAGGTTCTGAAGAAACTGAAAAGATGAAATATATGGAAATCTACAGAGCTCAATATTGCTAAAATCCTGGCTGAAGTGTTTGATGCTGCAGAGGCTGAGATATCCTGACTTTAAGGCTAGAAAATGCACTCCAGCAGAATCTACGCAATCTACGAAATCCTCCTGGAGCTCATCCACACCCCTCAAACTTCAGATACACTGGTTAGTAATGAAGGCTTTCTGCATATCAGCAACCACAGCTCATACCAATGACATGAATTCATCAGACTTTAATAAGCTTCAAAAACAAGTCAGCTGAGCTAGATTGTGTAAAACTGGTGGAATGCCCCTTTAACATCCCCAAAACTGTAAGCCTAACTGGACTGATTGCTTTGCATTCAGCTCTATTCTATCTAAAAATTTGCTGACATCCACCAAAAGCACACGAAACCCTTACAATTATCTGTCTGCTAAAGCTCCCAAACATCTGATCACATCTAGTAAACTAACCTCTCCTGCAGAAAGGTGTAAGCACAGGCAGAGGAGCTGACATCACATCAGTATTTACACAGAGTTCAGCTTGTGTAACGTCGGCTCAAGACTGCATTCTTCACACATGCTGGTAACACCACCACACATTCCCTCACCATGTGAGAGTCACATTTTATGTAAGAGCTCATACAAACCAACAGCTCAAGGTAACTATAATGTGAACGCAGCTCTGAGTAGAAGTGAGAACCACACAGGCACGCGACGCGTTCCTCTTTTGTCGAATTATCTTCACTGAACACTTGGCATTTGTCAAAATGTGCATGAGTGCAGTCACAGTAATGTTGTGGGGACCTTAATCTATTTATGGTGTGGGGTCCCCCACATTTATGTGGTCAAAAAGCAAATCCCCCATGACAGAAATTAGAACATTTTATCACATGAAGACACATTTTGAGGTAGAATGAGGTTAAAGTGGGCAAATAGTGGTGATGTGCATGTGTGTATTAGAGGGTTTCTACCATACTTGCACCAGGCAAAAATAGAACAGCTAATTAATTAGATTAATTATAATTCCAGATGTTTTTTAAAAAAATCAGTCTTCTTTTTGCTCATCACATAACAGTGCTATAACAGGTAGTCATAAACTTTTGATCATGGTTTTAAAATTGTCCTTGCATGCACTCTTAAATTCTCCAGACAAAACCACAGAGGCTCCTCTTTATTTCACAAATTAAGTCAAGAGTTGTTAACATATTTATTAAAATATTGAACTACTTGAGTTTTAGAAGATGGACAGTGATTCGCTCTTATGGCCCTGGAAATTTTTATTATTATTAATATTATTATTGTTATCTTTTTAAAAAAATTTTTTTTTTTAGTATAGTGTTACTCGCTGTAACCACGTTACTGTGTGTATCTTAGTAGTAGTAGCACTAGTAGTAGTAGTAGTGGTAGTGCATTAGCTTGACTTTCATCTTCACCATCATTTTGTCAGTAAATACTGAAGGTAAAGTTCAAAACACTGACCCCGACTGGTGGAAAAAATAAAGTCTAATCCAAAGCGTGCGCGCGCGTGTGTGCACGTGTTAGTTCCAGGGTCTTAATGTCATTTTATATTCTCACATCATCTCTGACGGATGAGGTGTCTCAGACATGCCACTGTAATGATGCGGATAGTGCCTCTTTTATAAATACCATCAGGGCTAAGGAGGGGGAAGATGAGGGGGGGATTGATGCACATCACCCTGACGTGTGACTTCGCGATGATGTGCTCCAGATGTGATGTATCTTACGGTCTATGCAGGCGGTGTTGAAGGTGCTTCCCTCCGCTCTGTGCAGACTGACTACAGCGATCCGCTGCAGCCGGCGGCGCTCAGCAGCAGCCTCAGCATCACCATCAGCAGCGGAAGCAGCAGCCCCAGCAGCATCTTCCCCTCTCCGAAAACCCGCGGATCAGGGCTGCCCCATATCTCTGCGACGTCTGATCTCACCCTGCGTGGAATAAATCACGATTAGGCACACAGGAGCCTTCATGTGCCGGACACAGGGGAGGGGGGCTCCGCGTCCCAGTAAATCAGATGCTGCGATTATCTAGAGTCGGCTGTGTCATCTATCTCACATAGGCTACATAATTAAATAGTACCACATTAAACCATGAGCACAACTGTAGGTCGGCGTAAACTGATCAGAGTAAGAGGTGGTGTGCGTGTGTAAGAGGCACAAAGATCGGACTCACCCGGCAGTAGACTCAGTTTGAAGCAGTCCACCGGCAGCCTGCCCCGTCTGCATACTTTAATTTGGGCTTCAAATAGACTGTAGTTATGAATGAAGCCACACGCGATTAGACACACCCACCGCCCGCTCCCGACGCACCACGTGACTGGCGCTGACGATGATGGTGGTGGTGATGGTGGTGATGATGCGAGATGGAGGAGAAAACCCGTCCTCATTCACAGTAACTGCTCATGAATGGTATCAACTGAAAAGGGGGGGGAGGATTGAGTCATATTTATATCGATACAGATATTTATATAACCCACAGAAATATTCAAATGTTTTCCATTTGCTGTGTTTAAGTCTGTGTCCCGTAGCAGGAGGCAGACGGATGCCTTTAAAGCGACTTTTGTAATCTCAGATTTAGCCACGTAGTGGCAGCGTTGTACTGTTGCTTTTTGTTTGTTTTTAGTTTGCTTATACGAAAACTCTGTTTGCAGGTCTGGTTTTCCGTACAGCTATTCAGTGGTCTACCAAAAAAAAAAAAAACTTATGGAGAACCATTAGCTAAATAAAGTTTAATTTCACCCTAATTCAATCAAATTAGTCCATATTAAATAATGTATCCTAACCATGAAAACTGCTGGCAAATCTGGATTCTATTATGGATTTTTTTTTTTTTTTTTGTCCACCCATCCATCCATCCATCCATACATTCATCCATCCATCCATCCATTCTCTTCCGCTTATCCGGGGCCGGGTCGCGGGGGCAGGAGTCTAAGCAGAGAAGCCCAGGCTTCCCTCTCCCCAGCCACTTCCACCTGCTCATCCGGAGGGACCCCAATGTCTTCCCAGGCCAGCCGAGAGATATAATCTTCCCAGCGTGTCCTGGGTCTACCACGGGGCCTCCCCCCGTTGGGACATGCCGGAACACCTCACCCAAGAGGCGGCCAGGAGGCATCCTAACCAGATGCCCGAGCCACCTCAACTGGCTCCTCTCGATGTGGAGGAGCAGCGGCTCTACTCTGAGCCCCTCCCGGATGGCCGCACTCCTCACCTTATCTCTAAGGGAGAGGCCAGCCACCCTTCGAAGGAAACTCATTTCTGCCGCTTGTATTCGTGATCTTATTCGTTCGGTCACTACCCAAATGTCGTGACCATAGGTGAGGGTAGGAACGTAGATCGACCGGTAAATCGACAGCTTCGCTTTTACGCTAAGCTCCCTCTTCATCACGACAGACCGGTGCAGCGTCCGCATCACAGCAGAAGCAGCCCCGATCCGTCTGTCGATCTCCCGCTCCCGTCACACGTGAACAAGACCCCGAGATATTTGAATTCCTCCACTTGAGGCAAGAACTCTTCCCTGAGCCGGAGAGGGCACTCCACCCTTTTCCAGCTGAGGACCATGGCCTCAGACTTAGAGGTGCTGATTCTCATGCCAGCCGCTTCACACCTGGCTGCGAACCGTTCCACTGCGAGCTGGAGGCCACCCCCGATGAAGCCAACAGGACCGCATCATCTGCAAAAAGCAGAGACGAGACTCTGAGGCCACCAAGGAAGAAGCCTTCCGCCACCTGGCTACGCCTAGAAATTCTGTCCATAAAAATTATGAGCAGAATCGGTGACAAAGGGCTTTTTGGGGGGGGGGATTTTTTTGTTTTTGTGTTAAAAACATTTGTCAACCCTGTTTTGTGTTGTTCTTAATCTGTGACGTGTGTCTGCATAACAGCATGTTGTCATTATCCTAAACAGACTGATGTCTTTATACTTTGGGTGCATTTTGCTATTTGAACGGCAATAAATGCAGCTAAACACACTAAATACAGCCATGATGAATTAAATCACTCAGATAGATTAAGGTTTTGTTGTTTACACGATACATTTTTTTATTGTTGTGTTTGTCTCTGTTTTTGCATCATAGGCCACAACTTACCTATTGCATCTGCACCCACACTGGAATCCACAGTTTGCAGCTCTAGCCTCTGCAGTGTGCATTCCTGCATGACATGTTGCACAAACAGAAAATGCAACAGCATCAAAACAAATAGACATACAATCTGTACCTCTATGAAAACAGGAAACAAGGGGGCACTTAGACATCCAAAGAGCTATTTTTGGGTTGCTGGTTTGAGAACTAGTTCTTCAAAGCTGAAGCAGACCGAGTGACAGAAATAACCACACGTGACAAGTGATTTAATTCAGCTTGTGAAATCAGTTCAGGGTGGCTGAAACGACCTAAATGTATTTATTCAATAGAGGTACATATTAAGAAGACGGTTTACTGTGTTCTCTGCCATCTGTGACTAAGCTTTTATGGTCTTAAATGTGTTCTCTCTTTCCTCTCAAGTCATTTTTGGAATATATTAATCTCCTCAGCCCCTTTTCCATTACCAAGAACCTAATTACTCAAAAGCCAGAGAGAGCTCTTCAGCTGAAATGTAAATATGATTTTCAAGGACTTTATCATACTATGATGCACAGAGGGAAAGATATTGTAATTCTAATATAAATTAGCTTTACGTAACAGGCCTTGCCTATGTTATATGGACTTGTGTATATAAATTAAACATTTTTCTTATTATAATGAAAAAAATGCATAATTTTCTCTACTGAACATGAGACGTTTCCTGATGAATAAAGGAGACAGCAGTAATCTTTCAAAGCAGGTCCATGATTGGGACAGCATGCAAAATTGTTGCAGAAAAGGGGAAATTTGACTTGTTGATGTTTTTCACAGATCAAAGCCGTCAAAGCATCATTCAGAGGATGTGAAAGATCTCAAAGGATCTTGTGCATGGCAAGTGTGTAACGCTGTCTTTGTAACATGTTGCTTGTTATGGATAATAATTAATGCATGGTATTAAAGTAGCACAAGTAGAGAAGAAAAATGAACTTAGTGAGCTGCCTCAGTGCCATATCTACAACACTGGCCTGTGAGTTTAAGGAGTTGAACAACTTTGTATTTTATAGCTTTTGAATTCAGTTTTCAATCTGTGGGAGGAAGACTGTAGTTTTCTTTCTTTCAAAGATTACATTGTCACCATTTACACATGATCACAGTACACTGGAACTGATTTGGTTCTTGGTAAGCATGGGTGTGTTCAAAGGCAGCTAAAGCATATTTTAATAAATGCTTTAGAAAGGTGGAGCTCCAAAGAAACTGGGATCACTTTAAACCAGAGGATCTCACGGTTTTGATGATGAAGCCAGTTATGTGATTGGGTCCTGTTCAGTGGGTGGTGTTTTATGATGCTAATTGTTATTTTTATTCTTACAGTTTAATCAGTAGTTACATTTCTTAACGTGACGTGTATTTGACAGTGTTGGGAAGGTTTAATCTTGTGCCTAGAACAGTGTTTACACTGAAAAGAAAAGCTTCCTCGATCTTACTGTCCTGTATCATAATATGATGCCAACAACATATGAATTAGAATGCACAGTAGTGCACTCTTTCCTAGTTGCGTTCACATAAAATACTTTGAGTTTAAACCAAAGTTTAAACAGCATTCAATTGGCATGAGTCACTGGATCACAAATGTTCTCATCTGGTTATTCTCAGGAAATTTATTGTGATTTTGCTTGTGCTGTTTTGTACGCATGTTGCTTATGAGCAGCCTCAGTCACATATAGTCAGAGTTCCACGTGAGATACCAACATAAAAATAAATAAATAAAAGCTGAATAGATGGTATCTGGGTTCAAAAGCTGTATTTCGGGTGTCGAGGTGGCTCAGTGGAGCAGGCTACCATTCAGCCACAAGGCTGAAAGCAGGCAGCGCAGGTTTGAGTCCTGGCTTGTCGCTCTCTCCCGCATGTCTTCCCCCAGCTCTTCTCCTTCTTTCCTGTCATATCTACACTGTCAATAAAGCTGCTGTGGCCAAAAAGAAAGAAGCTGTATTTCATCTACATTTTCTCAGCTGGTCAGTGAGATCCCTGCTGAAATATTCCAGATAAAATTCTTCACATACAATTGTTTTAACTAAAACAAGCCTGCCAGGGAACCGAAACATCTGGGAAATGATGCCAGGAGAGGCCGTGTTGGGAATGTGAAGGAATGTGAAGGAGAGGGCAAACGCAGCGCGGGCATGTGTGTGAGTGTGTGTGTTTTTTCAAGGAGGGCTGACGTCAGAGCTGCGTCTGTGCATGCTCTGAAGAGCAGGACATCCTGTGGAATTGTTCTCTGTGAGGCCTGAAGAATGTAAAGCAGCAGCCTCTCCCGTCTCACCAAAATGCTGGAGTGAATGGAGCAATGGAGGAGGAGGAGGAGGCTCAGGGAGAACAGATTCTCCAAAGCGAGGGCAGAATCTCCAAGAAAATATCACAGGAACATTAAGTTCAGTGAGTTATTTAAAAGAGAAAAGCCAAAGGAGAGGTCAGCGCTGGGTTCCTTCTAAATTCCAGTGAAGTCAACAGAGGTTAAAAAAACTGGATTTACCCTACATACGTATATCTCTCATATTTATTATGCATAGCACTTAGAGAATTCAGTAACTACTGAAACAGCTATGCAAAGGAAACCAGCAGAGAACAGTGAGGGATGCAGAGGTTTTTCTGGCAGAAAAGACATTATGAAGCAAACACTGCATTTCCGCATTTGGGAGAGAGGTGAGTGAGGGTGAGGCAGGTCATGTGGAAGTGCAGTGACGTAGGCTGTAAAACGGGGGTGTTGTGTGTGTGCAGTTATTTTTAGCCACCGTGAGGAGACACATATTAGCTCCATTTCTCTGCCCTCCCCAGCCTCATACGTCACTTTACTCCAAGCCAGTCCACTCCACTGAGCATCACATGACAGGTGCAGAGATGAGACTTGAATATTAAACATCTGAGGATATGGAGGGCTGCGGATAGCACAGAATAGGTGTTTTCTGTAAGCATCTCATCCCACTGACTGAAGGATGAAATTGTACATCTTCCTTAGATGCATGTTAGTGTCCACGAGGTGTTTTCCTGTTGGCAGGTGGAAAAACAGAAAAATGAATGGATGATTGTCCTTGGGAGATTTGACTCTGTGGTGCTCAGCTCCTCACACACATAGGTTTACAAGCAGTGGCTCAAAGTTTAATTAAAGTTCTCAGCATTTTAATGAATCCACATCTTTGATACCACTGCATGTAGATCAAGATGTCCGTGAGGATTTTCTGTGCATTTCATGTGGTTGTTCCTTAAGATCAAGATTTTCCATCAAAATATGTGTTGCTGTTTTCATGCCAATTAGTCAGTGTTTAGCATTATAATGTCCCTTATATCATGGATATATAGCTCCAAGAGTGATAGGGGTATCATTATAGGGGGTCAAAACTAACCCCCTGCTTGTACAGAAGCATCTCTGGTATAGTCTTTGAATAATGTGGATAATCCCGAGAATTTAAATATTGCATATTACTAAACAGCTGTTTTAATGAGGAAAAAAAAACTTTTGGACCTGATTCTGTACAAAATGTGCAGTGCGGATTGCATCATTTATGAATGGTGAGTTCGGGACAAAACAGGGTGGAGCCATGTGATGCAAAGTTCCTTCAGATTGGACAATCCAGGCTCCGTAGTCTTGTGTCTCTCTCTGATTGGTTGTGATTTCGGGTGGGCGAGACTTATCCTACCAGGGGTGGGGGTGTTTCTTTACGCTCGAGGAGTAGAGCTACGCCTGTCAGAGAAAGAGGAACTGGTGTACAGTCTGTGGCTTGTCGTAGTTTCAGAGATGCTTCACATCGAGGAGCAGTGAAGACTTAAGCGGAGATACGGCAACGTCTCGCTGCACATGATCCCAGCGACCAGAGCCTGATTTTTTTTTTTTAAGTAGCCGGTGTTTCTGAATGGAGCAGCAGCCCCCGCGGGGTCTCTGTAGCGTCGCCTCTTCCCAGTATGCAAGCGGCGGGGCTGGGGTCTCCACCGGTCAGCCCTCCATGCGAGTGTGCATTACCTCCACAACCGGCAACCCGGTGGAGCTGACCGTCCCCCGAGGAGAGACCGTGGAGGCCCTGAAAACACGCATCTCCCAGAAACTCAGACTGCACACAGACAGGATCGTACTCCTGCATAAAGACAGGTGAGATGTTGTGTTACCCTGCATCCTGTGCACTTCCGGGAGTTTTGGTAAAGCAATTAAGTTTAATCCGAGCATTTAATGTGTGTGTTTCTGCTGGTTTGAGTGATTAGAGGTGACCTTTTTTTTTTTTAATTTAATCTCATATGGATTATAAATTAGGCACCTGACTGCAGGGACGCTCTTGGACCAGGGTGTAACAGATGGCAGCAAACTGACCCTGGTCCCGGTCATTGAAGCTGGTTTATTGGTACGTAAACTAATGCACATCTTGAACTTGCTGTTCTGTAACATTGCCACACATGTGATCAGACTGTATTCTATTTTTGCTGCCACAGTGCTCGTCTGGCAGGGCTGAGAGGACTGTGGTGGATGTGCTGGAAAGTTTATCAGAAGTCCAGGTGAGAGTTTTAAACCATCTCTTTCTCACTGTATGCTTTAACTACTGATTGCATATAATTATATTGCTATTATATTGTTATATACACTCCCTTTATTAGGTACACATTGCAAGTAGAGGGTTGGACCACCTTGTGCCTTCAGAACGGCCTGAGTTCTTTGAGACATAGATTCAGCATGGTGCTGAGGCATTCCTCAGATTTTGGTCCATATTAATATGATGACATCATACAGTTGCTGCAGATTTGTCAGCTGCACATCCATGATGTGAATCTCACCACATCTCAAAGGTGCTCTATTGGATTGAGATCTGGTGACTGTGTGGATCAATTGAGTACAGTGAACTCATTGTGATGTTCAATAAATCAGTTTGAGATGATTTGAGCTTTGTGACATGATGTGTTATCATGCTGGAAGCAGCCATTAGAAGATGGGAACACTGTGGTCATAAAAGGATGGACATGGTCAGCAACAATACCCAGGAAGGCTGTGGTGTTTAAACAATGCTCAGTTGGTACTATGGGGTCTAAAGTGTTATCCACACCATTACACCACCAGCAGCCTGAACTGTTGATAAAAGGCCGGATGGAGCTATGCATTTATGTTGCCTACACCAAATAACGACTCTGTCATCTGAATTTCACAGCAGAAATTGAGACTCATCAGACCAGACAATGTTTTTACAATCTTCTATTGTCCAATTTTGGTGAGTCCGTGCAAACTGCAGCCTCAGTTTCCTGTTCTTAGCTGACAGAAGAGCCACCCAGTGTGGTTTTCTGTTGCTGTAGCCCCTCTGCTTCAAGGCTGATATATTTTGCTTTCAGAGATGCTCTTCTGTGTACCTTGGTTGTAACAAGTGGTTATTTGAGTTCCTGTTGGCTTCCTATCAGCTCAAAGCAGTCAACAAGGCTTCTTTTTTTTTTTTTTGCCCTTGCCTTAAATCACCTTTCTTCCTCATTCTGAGGCTCGGTTTGAACTTCAGCAGGTCGTCTTGGCGACGCCTACACGCCTAAATGCACAGAGTTGCTGTCGTGTGACCGACTGATTAGATATTTGCATTAACAAGCCAAAGCACAGGTGTACCTAACAAAGTGGCCAATGAGAGTACAGTGTATGGTAGAAACTGGTTGAATGCAGGAAATAATGTTCTCTAAGAATTCAAATTGTGCAAAGTGTTTATTTATTTTATGGAGTGTGATTTTTCGAGATGTCAGTGGGCTATGATGGTTAAGATCAAATACTCAGCCTATGAAAAGAACACCAAATTTTTCAGTTTCATCCAAACACCAAGTTTGGAGATGCATAGTTTCAGCTAGATGGGCATCGTTAGCTGTTACAGCTGCAAGAGAAAAGTTTTTTGGACCCTGTAATTATTAGGAAGTGCACATAAAATGTGGCCTGAGCTTTACAAACATAGATAATCATAATAATAACACATTAACAACTGTAGGGGGAGAAGTGTAGGTGAACCTCTGTGCTAATCACCTCTGTCTGTCTGTACTTTTATTTATACAATATCAGGGTTTGGGAAAGAAGGGGTGAGGGTTCAGGAGGAAGAATGCTGGAGCCTCCTTCTTTCATGTCTTTTTCATCACACCTCTGTTTCTGCTTCTCACTGTCTTTGCTCACAATATATTGTCATCTTTTTTCCATCCTTTGTTTCACTTCTTTTCCACCTGTTCTTTCTGTTCATGCCTTTAAATGTCCTTTACAGTCTCCTCTTTCTCTTCATCATTTTCTTTTCCTCTTTCTCCTATTTAACTTTCTTCTCCATCTTTTCCTGATCCTTTCTGTTGCAAACCATAGCGGTATATTTTACATTCTAGTAAACTTTTAACCAGCTCCAACAAGCCTTTAATATGAAATAAAATATAAATAACTCGATGCATCGTATCTGACCTTCATCTTCCACGCGTCCACCTCTTCAAATAATTTCTCACGCTTCTTTTTTTTTTTCCACATCCTGCATGGTCCTTTTCTGTGTTTCCTCTTTGTGAGAAGTTCACTTACTTTTCCCAGCCTGCACTGTGAGTTATTACTCACTCTGTGCAGTAAAGACATGAAATGTTCACAACCTTTTTCTTTTTCTTTTTTTCTGCAACTGAAGTGGAAAGAAAATTCAAACACATTTCTGTATATAGTAGTTTCCTTCATTATACATCATTTCAGCCATTCATATTCATACACAAGAAATTCACAGGAAACAATGCATCTGTGTCATCCAGTACATCCATTATGGCTTTCTTCACTGTCACTATAACGTTGTTTCAGATGGCTTTGCTGTAAACTGATACCAGCAGGAGAAGAAGAGTGAAACTTTCTGTCTGTCCCTGCAGATCAGTGACTTCCTGTCTGGACACTCACCTCTGACCATTAACCTTGGAATTGGTGCCCATGTGATGTGTGTGGAGCTCCAGCTGTCGGCACAGGATGTGAAGGAGCTGCAGCAGGACTCAAAGGCTCAGACCAGCGGCGAACATCAAACTGGCATGCAGACGGCCAGCAGTATGAACCATCCTCACTCTGCCTCAGCACGGACCGCCACCACAAAACCCACTACCTCACCATCTTCACAGACCTCATCTGTAGCCCCGGACTCTGTTCACTCTTTATACTCAAATCAGTTTAGCACTCAGGGACCTTCACTTAACTCTGCAGCAAACCCTTTGGACTCATCCAGTAGCATCCCTGCCATGAACTGTCATAATCCCACTTCTCTTCTTAATTCCCACTCTGAACACATGTCTCCCAATGTTCCTACATCTCCATCTGTGCCCTGTGGTTCTCCACATCCCAGCTGTCCTCTTCAAGCAACTGCACCAGTCTGTTCAGCTGGTCCTATCAGCTCCAGCCCTGCACCCCTGAGCCCCACAGCCGCCTCGACCTTCACAGAGGTTAGCCACACATACTCTAATGCAGAAATCAGTGCAACACCACGTTAACGTGTAACATCATTTTCACAATATTCTATTGAAATTTTTTTATTACCTTTCTCAGACTCATTCCGTATTGTGGATATTTTTTCCCTTACAGAGTAATGTGAATCCTTCATCCGCTGCAGAGCTTTCAAAGCCTCCAGGAGCTGTCATAGAAAGTTTCGTGAGACACTCACCTGGCATCTTCTCTGGGACTTTCTCAGGTACGCTTGCTCTGGAGACTACACAACAGTTTTTGTTTTGTCTGATTAACATACATCAAGGACAGACCTCAGCTGTGTTTCCTTGTGCTGTAATTATAATGCTTCTTTTTCTAATTTAATTAACGTTCTCATTTGAATAGCTTTTAGAAAAAGTGAAAAAAGTAATTTTCCCCTCTCTTCCCCATCCTCCTTTCTCCCGCTCTCCTCTTATCCTCCTCCCATCAGGGACCCTGGCCCCTTGCACTCAGAGCGGTTTCAGTCATCCTCGACGTGGCGTCGCCATTATTCTCCAGATCCTCAATGACCTCCTCAGAGCAGCCTACCACCACCAGGGGGCTCCAAGCTCCTCCCGCCACACCGCTGTCCTACTCCACACCCTGCAGTCAGCCCGATGCTCCCAGCAGAGGAGCCCAGACTGCCAGTGATGCAGAGGACAGAGCACCTCTGCATACCTCCAGGTCAGCTCAAGCAAATGTTATTTTTGGAAACTTGTTGATTTAGTGACTGTATATTTTGTATAACCTGTACTACACTTTTGTCAGCTGAGGTTGTTTAAAATGTGCTATAGTAATAAACTTTGACTTGACTTGATGTTTAGTCACACAAGACTAGGGCAACAGTTGCACAGGTCTTTATATGAGTGAACACTGTTACTGTGTCTAAAGTTACCAGGCAGTATTAATGACAGCTCATGCAACTGTTTACACTTCCTATTTAGGCTTTTATTCTCTGATTGTGTTTCTTGTGTATTTATATGTTTGGATTAGAGCTGAAAATATGAGGCAATCAAAAAGAGGAATAACTTGGCAGCTAATTTGTCAATCAGTTCCACACAGTTTAAGGAGCCGACATGCCTCACAGCTGATGCACCTTTCTCGGTCTTTTGACCGATGGTTTGGAAAGTTTGAACGGTCATATTTGTTTACTGTGTCAGAGAAACATTCTGACACTGCGTTTGAACTTCAGCAGGTCGTCTCGACCATGTCTGCATGTCTAAATGCACTGAGTTGCTGCCACGTAATTGACTGATTAGATGTTGGTGTTAACAAAGCTTAGTGTATTTCTTATGATCAGTGCAATAGTTGACTGCAAAGCACACCATACACACCCATGCAGAGCTTAATTTTTGTACAACAAAATTCTTCTTCTCTGTGACGTAGGTGATGAGAGTCCCGTGATGCACTCGTCCGCAGAGGAAAATCAAACATTGCACTGTAAGCTAGAACACCTCCAGGTTTTGATGCATGAAAGACGTCTACGCAGGAGGGCTCGCAAGACCTTGCACCTCTCTCAAGGCTCTCATCCATACCAGAATCGTCACCATCACCCCTGATTTCTGAATGTAAAAGATCCACTCACTAGAACAGACACCTTTGACCTTGCCAAACAGGGCTACAAAGAGGAGAGCCTTTGTTAGTATTTTTCTACTGTCTGAAACTATATGTCAGAAACACCCAAAGGGGTCTGATTGCTGTGGCTTTCTGTGTGTGATGTGTAGTCTGAGTCTGTCCCTCAGTGACAATGGCGCTCACTGTCGCAGTATGTAGCACATCTCACGAAAGGCTCCGATGTATATTTTCATGTTGCTGTTCTCGTTCTCTGTGTTCCTCTATGTATTCTGATGCCTTAATTGTACATGTTTTGAATGTGAAACTGTGTTTTGTTCCATGCAAATAATGATTCCTGAAAATATCTGCTTTATAAAGTATTCAAATTTGAAACACAAGGAAGAAAAATGCAAAGAATAAAGGAAAAAAATCCAAAATTTGACAGTTTTTGTGAGAGGAGCCTTTTTTAAATGTAGGATACATAATATTGTTGCCTTCATCTGTTAAAGTGGCTTTTTGTTGGCTTTTTTTTGGATGAAAATAATGAATGCAGAAGGCTGTCAGTTGTCTAGTGTGTTTAGTGTGATATACTTCACAGGATTATTTGTCTCAGTTTTCTGCTGCTTATGTTGGTATAAGGACATTTTACTGAACTGGCCCTCCTTTTTGCGTGGTTGTCATGGCTAATCACGTATGTGCCCCGAGGATCGTGTGATCAGGGGATATAGGTGGTGAAGATTAATGCTGTATTTAAACAATAAATGCCTATATCTTCTCAAATACTCTTTGTTCTGTCTCTTTTCATTATTAAGAGTTGCGTGAGTTTCAGGGGGTGTTATCTGTCTAAGTGGAGCGGATGGTTTCAAGAAAACCTGAGCAATGCTGTGACGGTAAGCTTCAGCCAATAAACCGCAGTAAATTTCACTCCCTAAAAGCTTTTTTTTTTCTTTACATCAAGCACAGGAAGTAGAATGTGAGCGGCAGCGTGTGACCATCACTGATGTGCAGCCAACGAAGACTCCTTACGCTTCCTTCCTGATAGCAGCTGAAAATTTCTACTTTATTCTGTGGCTGATGGCTGGAGAAGGCTGTTTCAGATTGACTTTTCTGGTGGGACTTTACAGACAAGTACACAGTCTAAAAAAATGATGCTTAATATACCAGAATTTGCTTTACTAATTTTGTGTTTATTTGTTTACATTTTTTTTTGTATGACCATGAAAAATTTGTAGATAAAATCCAAATGTCATAAATACTGAAGCATTCATCGTCCAGTTCTGTCTCTGTCGCCTTTCTGCATCCAACATGTCTGACGCTGAGCTCACAAGATACAAATCTCAGCTCCTGCTTCAGTAGCAGGATATAAAGCTGTTCAGGATATAGAGCTGAAACATCTGTGCATGTCTTAACTGCTCAAAGACAAACATAAAACCTTGCTCAGGTGTAGCCTACATAACCTGCAAACTGAGAACAGAAACAGACACGTGGAAACCACATGGCCTGCTCTCCTATTCAGCTATCAAACGATGATCAAGACAGACCTCAGAACTGCAGCATGAATGCCGAGGTTATTTTAGGTGCAGCTCTGCTGACTGTGATGCTCGAGTGTGTGGCTGCAGTGAGAGCAGCTGCAGGAATCAGACAGCACACGGCTGCTGTATCTTGTACTATTATGACTGAATCCTAAAGACTGTCTGTGCCGCAGATCCAGCGCTGCAGATACACTTCATGAATTAATTTGTCTTGCCAGCCATGCTGTTTATGCTGCTTAACATACAGCTATGGGAGTGGTATCAAGCCTCTCATTTAACTCTCAATGAGAGTGGATAAAAACATTTCATCCGTTCCCCTTTAGCTCTACAAGAACAGTGCAGATGACAGCTATGGGCTTTGGGCCTCCTACACAGACGTTCTTTTCTATCGCTTTGCCTCCCACACACAACATTCAGATACGCTCAGTTGCTTATACTGTACATCCATGTACAGACAAATCTTCCTCCCACACAGCCAAACAAGACTTTGGCCTCACACACCTGACTGGCTTGCGCCATCGTGATTCACGCAGACTGCTTCACGCAAACAAAGCACTTGAAACTTACAAAACAAACACCGCTGTGTCATTTTCTTCATTAACTGCATATGAAACTGACTTGCAGATTGGACTGTCATTCATCTGACTGCATTTTAATTATGCTGCAAGGCTATTGTTTTGGTCTGTTATTGTGTTTGAAAGTAAAGCATCTCTGGGTCAGTTATTAAGCTGTTGCCAGAGCATCATTTCACTTGATCTGTTAAAAAAAACAAACTTCTGTTTGTGTCTGTTGAAGACACAAATATACTCAGAAATGCCAGAATATTTTTCAGTTTAATATGTTTGAAAGCAACTGGCAATCCAACACGCAATTTATGCAAATGCTCTCCAGCCCACTGAAAGTGAGAGAGGACATCTCAGTATGGAGCTTCCAGCATCAGGCTGTTGAGCTATCCATGTCCACAGATGTAAATTGACGGGACATTTTTAAAAAGTCAAATCAGACAAAAACTATTATTCAAATCAGAGTGCTTTATTGGGCTGTGCTGGAAAACTCACTTGGAGAGGCCCAGGAGTGTCTGATTATATCAGGAATTGGCCTCTCAGCCCTCCCCTCTGGAGAGAAGAGGAATAAAAGTCAGCTGAAGTAACACAGAATACATGTGTGTGAATGAGAGGGAGACAGGTAGAAAGGTGAAGCTCCAAGGAGCAGGTCAAACATCCAAAGCAAAGGCTGGAGGTAGGAGAGTTTAAGATTTTCATTGGGAGTGACCAGGATGGAAAATATTATAAATGAGTACAGCAGAGGCACAGCTCAGGTTGAGTGAATTAGAGAGGCAAGATTGAGATGGTTTGGACCTGTGCAGAGGACAGATAGGGATATATGGGACAAAAGAGGCTGAATATGGAGCTGCCAGGCAGGAGGAAAAGAGTAAGACCACAGAGAAGATTCATGGATGTAGTGAAAGAGGACATGCAGAGGGTTGATGTGACAGAACAGGATGCTAGAGACAGGGTGAGATGGAGGGAGCAGCCGCCAGAAGAAAAGGAGATACAGCTGTCTATGTAACGCCCAAGCTAAGAGCATGATGTTGCGTCAAGCTGATCAAACGGTGGCGCTGTGGGCGATCCTTCCGACTGTGTGCCGTCCAAAAACCAGTAGAAGAAGCAGCGAGTGCGCAGCGCAGTGAAAAGCGAAGCGCGCTCTTCCTTCCCTCTCATTCGACCTCCAGCGCAGCTCCGCGTAGCAGTCAGCATATCTCTGTGAGAGAAATAGGTAAGCGCTTCCCCTTTATTGTTCTGTTTCCACAATGTAGTTTGTAAAATATAGTGTTATACACGTGTATCTGTGTTCCTGACAGGAATGTTTTGTCTATTTGACGTCTTATATTTAATGAAAATGATTTTTTTTAATCGACAATCGCTTTTTTTTAATATAGTTACCATTAACCCGAGATAAAATGGGTTTTTTCGATGTGAAGGTGGTCATTGGTGTAAAGTTGCATGAATATGTTGTTAGCCTAGTTTTATGTGTTAACTGGGGCAGTTATATAAGCTGCAAAGCTCGTCGAGCTGCCGTCAAGTAGGCCGTCGAGACAAAGCAGCTCGGTGCTACAAAATGGCGCTGGAGGAAAAACCGCCACCTGAGCCGCTAATTGAACTGCACCACGTTTTCTGGCTTGAGGCCTAGCTCGACTTGGATTTGAGTTCTGTCGACAGTATTTGACTAAATATGTGGCATTTTTAATTTAAACGCAGATTTAATGCGTTATTAAACAAAGGAAGGTAATTGGGTCATAACTGCGCAATCGTGATCGCCATTTTATGAAACTGCTCCGGTGACCTACTTTCGCATTGCGGATGCTAGCTGACCGCGTGTCAATTTTTTTTTTTTTTTTTTGGGACGAGAATATATGGAAAACTTAAATGGGATTTATGAAAAACGCGCTTTTCATATTGTCTTTTTTAGCTATATTAAAAAAATGTCGGACGAGGGAAAATTATTCATCGGAGGTCTGAGCTTCGAGACCAACGAGGACTCTCTGGCTGCGGCCTTCGGCAAATACGGAACAATTGAAAAGGGTAAATAGAAAATTCACTTTACTCCTTTTAGTGCGTATTATTGCTAAATTTACTATCTTGCGAAATGTGTGGCTTTATGTGTTTTTTGTCTTTTTTTTTTGTTTCTCATTAGTGGACGTGATCAGAGACAAAGAGACTGGCAGATCTCGCGGCTTTGGGTTCGTGAAATACGATAATGCAGAGGACGCAAAAGACGCACTGGACGCCATGAACGGCAAGGTAAAAATGTGTCAATTTTAGTGCCACAATGTTGACTTTTTGCTATAGGGTGGATAAGATAAAAACATTTTCTGTAAATTTTTGTATTTAAAATTTATCATTTGTGTTGCAGACTTTGGATGGACGGGCGATTCGGGTGGATGAAGCTGGAAAGGGTGGACGCTCCAGAGGGGGATTTGGCTCCGGCCCACGAGGTGGCAGATTTAGCGGCTCCAGGGGGAGAGGTGGGCGTGGTTATTCCCGAGGTGCGACATGGGCATCTGCTTGGGGTTTTTTTTCTCAAAATTTAAAAATTCTAGATCTTTTTCTTCTCTCCTGAAAATACTGAAACAAAGCAATTATATTGCTTTGTCTTTTAATAGGTGGATATGGTGGAGATAGGGGATATGGGGACAGGAGTTATGGTGACAGAAGCTTTGGGGGTGGAGAGAGGAGTTTTGGTGGCAGTGGATACAGGAGTGGAGGATATTCCTCAGGTGGCTACAGAGAGAATAGGTAAGTAAACTGAAATAACGTTTTTTGTTGTTTTTCTCTTCTAAGTGCAACTTATTCTGATATATTTTAAATCCAAATCTCTTGTTCTAGGGGTCAGGGTGGATATGGTGACCGCTCAGGATCTGGTTCCTACCGCGATGGATACGACAGCTATGGTAAGCATCAATAATATGTATTTCAGGTATTTGGGTGCATTCATGTTGGGGCTGTTTATTAAAAATCAAAAGCACATCTGAGTTAAGTGGATAAACCCATAGTGAAACAACCTTATAGTTGTAAAATGTGCTTTAGTTGTACTGGCTGGCAGGTTGAGATGCATACACAATCACACTGTAAAATGAGAATTTCACAGCCCCAACATATGAAGGCTTGTACCATGTATGCCCCTCAGTTTTGTACCTGAGCCCAAGTTGATGCCTCTTTATAAACAGTTGCAGATTTTTGTGCCCCACTCTGACAAAGAGGCTGGAAACGATTTAAACCACTTCCGAATTTCACCTTATTTTCAAATTGCTCATATCTTGTCTGATGGAGCCCCTTGTGCCACAAGAGAGGGAGGGTTGTTAGACAGGTGGGTTGAAGGGGATTATTTGTTAAAACTCCAGTGTTCGAACTTTCAGTGTCTTTACCTGTGTGCCCACTTCTTATCCTCAGCTACACATGAGTAAACATCTCCCTGATTCAAGATCATCACTTGGCTGGCTGTTTTTCAAAGATGCGCTCCTCAAGAAAAATGTCCACGTGTTATTGCTGACATTAGTTCTGTAGTTCTGTTGTAGTAGTTCAGCATCTTCAAAAAAATGTAGCAATGGGTTTTGGTCATTCCTTAACAAACCTGTTACAAATTACAGTTCAAGAACTTTAACCATGCTTGATTGGACTTTCATTCCTCAAAGATCGTGCAACTAAATGCATCTGTAATCTGATACTGTTTAGGCCCATTCTTGGGATAAAACGGCTCAACATGGCTTTTCATTGAACAGCCATTACTATTGCTCTAAACTTTGTCCAGCACTTGAAGTGCTTCTTGATTTGATTCCTTTTCTTTTTATATATTGCAATGGGGCTTGTTTGTTGTTTCCCCTCTCAGTCTCTGACTGACCTACCTCCTGCCAGGTTTTAAACTGAGTGAGGACAATAGATTTTTGGGAGACTTTATGCTAAATTCCTTACTATTAAACAAAACCTTAGTTTAGCTGAGGCTCCTGTTTGTTCAATTTCCCAAAAGAGTGAATTCCTTTCAGACTGGTGAACTACACATCCGAAGTGGCCGGCTGTTCATGAAGTTGCAAATTGCAGCATGCTACAGTCTGTCCAAGGTATCTTCTGTGCTCTGCTCAACATCTGCATTTTTAATGTGCTGTAAAATGGACTAATCTTGTTTAAAGTGATCGAGAAATGTAACTTTGTTTCCCTAAAGCTATATATCAGACCGGGAACAGTTTTGTACTTTTTGTTCTTTGTATGATCAACTTTTTTTTTTGTCAGTTTGGCTTCATGGAGCCTATTAAACAAACTGTGGAAAATGATCATGATTGTTGCCTCTTAAAACAACCGCATGGGGGAGTTAAGCTGAGTGCTGTAGGCTCATATGTTAATGTAATGCTGCGTGAGAACTAAATCACCTGCTTGTTGCAATGAAATTCTACTTATCTGTGGATAAGTTATAGATTGGCAATCTAGTCCTCAAGTTCTTTAAGCTAGAGGAAAAAAGGTGTTACTGGATGTCTTCAAGTCAACATTGTTAAACTGAGATTTCACAGCTAAATCAAGTGAATCGTGTACATATTGAACCATCAATTAGCCAAATGTTTTGCCTACTAAAGTTTTGCTCAAACGTCTTTAAGTAATCCCAAAAAGTGGCATATGGAAATACGGGGAAAACGAAAGTTGGTGCCTGGTCATGTTCATGCTTCATTACATTCAAGAGCGGTCAAGAGGGCTTCAAAATCCTACAAGTCCTTGGAGAGTGAAGTGTTGCGCCTACCAACAAGTGCTCATCAGAGATGAAAGCTGCTCTTGCCTAGGTCAAATGTGAAGAAAGTAGGCCAGTGCACGTGAGGTAAAAATCTCCTTTTGCTTTGCTCACATCCTTGAAACTTAAGTTCTCATTGTTGCCATGAATACCTTCAAGTTAGCCGCTGTTTAGTCCTCTGCTTCAGATGTCGCCCTACAAACATGACAAGTCCTCTTACCTGATTCTAAAGTCCATTGGGCGGTGGGGTGGTTTCTATGTCTCCTGGATATTAGTGCTCCACCTTGAGTCCACCAAAAAATGCATTGGTCCTTTAATTCAGTCTTGTGCTCAGTCCACTTCTGTTCACTAGTCCTCAATTTGCTCTTGTAATGTCCCACAACAGTCCTAATTCATGTGTAAGGTGTCTAGACTGCAGTCACTATTTTGTACCTTTTTCTTTTGTATATGAGCAAGTGGTGAGTTTCAGCCTCATTTATGCTGCATGCAGTTTGACTTCTCAAACATGAGCTGGCAGGCTTAATCCATCCATTTCTCTTTCTTTTAGACTGAACTGACTGGAGGTTCCAGTGGCTCTCATCACAGCTGAGGTAGCAGGTTTTAGACTGCAGGGACTGGTGCAGCTGCTGTATCAGGTGAGCCTTAATTTTGGAACAATTCAGTTCAGAACTGTGGAAATTTGTGTGGCTGATCACAAACTCTGCTGTCTTATTCCAGGTCTGATGGAGCAGTGGGGCACAACTATAACAGCGTGGACACAAAGGAACCTTCCAAATGCCTGAGAAATGTTTCCTGATGTCGCAGTGACTGTCACATGTCACTGGTAAACAGCAAGAATATATCAAAAAGAAATGATAGATTTCTGAAAAACAGTAAATCTGCACCCAAAACGGTTTCATTTGAAAGAATTCACTTGTGGCTGTTTTTATACAGCAATGCAACAAAAAGCTGAAATTGCCACATAGTTTAAAATGAGTTAATGATGTAATTTAATAATTCTCAGCATCTTGACTGCAACACTTTGTACTCTGAAGAGTTAAGTGTAATCCTGTGGAGAACAATGCAGAAATAAAGAGCTGAATAAATCACTGTGTGCCTTTAAATCAGCCTAAATGCATGTTAAAAATGTATTGGCCATTTATTCCCTTTATAAACACCGAAAATATTTTTAGCTTTATAATTTAAATGTTCCTTACCTAGAGATCCTACCTACCATTGGGCAAAGTTTAAACCAGGGCACTCTAAATGACTCCTTACTGAAGTGGAAATGTGAAAGGAAACTAGAGAAATGTGGGTAGAAGTGCAACTACATAAAAATTAATACTATTAAAAAAACACACCTTAGAAGTTAAGTGTTGTGATGTAAGGTTGAAATATATCAGTACACCGGACGTGTTTGGCAAAAGTGAATCTTTTTTTTTTCTCGAGACCACACGTCTCAGTGGTAAATGTAGCCAGCTACACACTAGAGAATAGGCAGTAGTTCAGGTTAGGTCACTATGCAAACAAAGGCTGGCAGTTTCTTGCAAATCAGGACAAACGAGTCTAAGCGAATGCACCACCGTTCTCTGCTTGTTACATTTTCAAGATGAGTTGGGTAAACAGATCCAGACAACTTTGTTTTAATCTTCAGAGGGTAATTTGATGAGTCACCTAAGCTCTGCTTCATGTCTCACAATGTCTGATAAAAGCTGATGATCAGACTGGTTCACTTTTCTCTGTAAGCACCAACCTCCAGCCTGTGGTTCAACTTCTGAACTTTTTCCTGTATTCGGCACAGATGGTGCGAAATGTTACTAAGACAGAGCAGCTTTTGTGCCAGAGCGCTGAATTCTATGTTTTGAAAGTAAAAATTAATATTAGAGCTTAAGTCTAGCGCTGTGCCGTAATGTGTGTTCTAAAAAAACTTTTCTAATGGATTAATATTGTGTTTTGAAGCCACAGCTGGTTGACCTGTAGTCTATTTTTCATACCTTTGGTATTTTGCTAGTTTAATAACTCCATGAAATGTGAGGAAATAAAGTGGTTGTAAGATGTAGTTAAGCCAAAGTATGACAAATATCTGAAATAGTATTGAGTGTACTTGAGTACACTACAGTAATTTTAATTTCCACTAACACTGAAACTCCTAATTAAAGAACTGACACAGAAGCCAAGATGAGGTACAGAAAAACATACTTTAATTTGAACATTTACAAGCCGAAGTGAACAACCACTCAGGTCCAGGTGGTACCAGCTGTGGAAGGTGGCGGAGCTCCTGATGCTGCTGGCCTTGGTGGTGCTCACACGTACCACAAGAAGCCAAAACGCTTGTGCAAAAGGTCTTCACGGGGCCTGAGGTTGAACAGCTCCTCTGACAGAGGGGTGACCCAGCGGTCTGTGTGAAAGACGCTCTCCCCAACCTGCACAAGTTAGAGACACAGTTTGCATCAATGCAGAAACACTGATGTTCATTATCTATTCTCCTGTTTATTTACTTTCCTCTTATTTCATGTACTCATTTTTATGTATTTCTGTATTATTTTTCCTCATTCATTTCTGTATTTTTTTTTTACTTTTATATTTTTGTTTTTTTATTTCAGCTTTAAAGTGGGTTAACCTTTACCTCTGTTGGCTGCTTGATGGCAGGCAGCATCTCTATATAAGTGTAGTGTCTAGATAATAAAGCTGAAAATATTAGTGTCTTTAAAACAAAATGTAAATAAGTAGAAGAATTAATACGGGGTAATTAAACAGAAGCAAAAATCAGTCTGACACCTATATTTTTGGTATTTAAAACCAGCTGAATTCAAATTTTCAATATTTTTGCCAAAAGTCTTTGCTTGCTTGTTTAAAATTTTGGGGGCAAAAATTAATAACCAAATGTAACATGTACTAGGGTTTTAATTCAGACAGCACAGGTTGCTCCATAGAGGATGTCTGGCAAAAATAACAGTAAATTAGAAATTCATTCATGTAACTTTGAGACTCAATTATATTTATTATAAAAATAACTTCCTTGCAACTGAAAAGTTGTGTGTGTGTGAGGGGGGGGGGGTTCTATCCTTTTTTTAGTTTACCTAATTTTAGTCCACGAAGGCAGAAGCCTTCCGTCACTTGGATACGCCTTGAAATTCTGTCCATAAAAATTATGAAGCAGGAGCAACAGGATAATATTTGTAACTTCTTTACCTTCCAACCTGGAACATCCTTCATGATGACTGCCTCCTCTTCCAAGTTTTCCCTCAGCATCCGTAAGGTTCTAGAGAGAAGGTAAAATTCAGCTCTTACTTAAACAACTGACCCATGGTTGCAAGCTTAGACAGTATAAAAGATGGACATGGTTTCTGGGTCAAAAAAGGTGAAGTCAATCCCCAAAGTGCCTTAAATCTGCATTCTTTCTACTGGACAGCAGGGGGGCCTGCTGTGCTTGCAGAAAGACATTCCTCAGAGAGAGACCTCAGTGAACACTTTCCTGGTGAGTTTACAGGCTCAGTCACTAGTTTCTGATTATACTGAGCAAATCATTAAGTCCATGTTGTGAATTATGGTAATTCTGGGAGCCAGAAAGAAAAATCTCAGTTTGCGGCTTCACAACAGGACTTTATTAACCAACACATCACAGGGTCTATTTCCAACCTTTATAATATCTATGGTTCTAAAACACCATTAAAAATAAATAAATAATAATAAGCATGCATGAAAGTGTTCAGTCACCTTCGGTCATGCTCAGCCTGTAAAAGAGGCATTAGAGCTATCCTGGTTTCCAGCTCCTCAATCTGCAATCGCCTGCAACATACATGTACACACACGTTTGAGATTGTGAACATTACACACAGATGTGCCAATAACCAAACCAAATCACAATTACCTTCTCTCTCTGTTCCACTTGAATAGCCTCCAGTAACCAAATACCATGATGCCGATGCCAATGCCGAACATACTATATCCTGCAGGTTAAGGAATGAATGAAGCAGTAGAGCATGACTGTATGTTTACTGCACATTGTTAACATTTGGGATATGAATTACATTTTAAAAACATTCTTTGTGTGTGTGTGAGTGAGTGAGCTACATTATTGATATAAGTATATTGTTATTTTATATTTGTTTCAAAGCATTTACTATAGGTAAGATCAGGGATGTATAGAGGTGTATTTGAGAGGCTTATGCTCCTCTAAGGCATCAGGATACAACATGTAATTATCAGACAGTATCATACAGGTCAGTGTTCTAGCTAGCGGTTGATCGCCAGGCGCTGGGCCTTGCTGAGACGCTCTTGCACCGGGCTGAGGATTTCACCGCTTCACTTTCGGAGTTCTGCTGTCACTACATTTAGATAAACAGGAGAGCACCCCGCGTACTCCGCCCCGGCTAGATCGCTGCTATTATCGCTGCTTGTGCCTCTATAATTTCACTGCAATTTGCAATCTACCACAAGGCACTGGCAGTGTCATTCAGCAATGTGCACGTTTGATCTCGCTACGGTCGTGCGTGAGCGCGCTTGTCTAAGTGTATGAGCTCGAAATTTCACATGCACAAATATCGCCGGTTGCTTGGCTAGAGGAGGGCAAGCGATTGTCGTCTCATCGCACAAGTTCCATAGGAAATGAATGGAGAGGGAGCGACATCACTCCCCCTGTGTTGTGCCCAGTAAAGTTCTCTTTCCCTGCGACGGATTTCCATCATTTGGAAAAAACGACTCTTTAACACGAGTGGATCATCTGACAAGTTTTTCCAGGTCTCCACTGCTCTGTGCTGTGAGTGTGTTGTGCTCGTGTGCGTTGTGTTCGCTGTGCAGAGAATCAGCTGTTATTTTTTCTTCACTTCAGCTGTAGCCACCAGAACAGATCGCTATAACCACAGTTTGTTAGCGGGGGCTGCCATTAGCGTTAGCGATCGTGCAGTGCCGGACGCCCCCGCTCTCCACCGCCTTCAATACCGACGGGCTCCTTCAAAATGTTTTTTTTATGCTTTAATCCCTGGTTAGCGACTAAAAATAGACCTGCAGTAGAAAAGTAATTTGGAGGATGCTTGCAAATAAAAAGCATTACAGCATTAAGCTCATGCAGCCCCCAGTTTTTCACCAATAACACAACAGCAGCTGTTTTACCTGCAGTCTGTCTGCACACGCACAGCAAGCACAAAGAGGCGGAGCCGCTACTGTGACTGTGAGCTCGGGTGGAGCGGAAGGAGAAGTTTTTCTAGCGTCCAAAGCAGCAGACTCACAGTTCTGAGTCAGTCCTACGTACATAACCGAAAATCCTCCCTGAACCCAACCTGATATGCACCTCGAGAAATGTAACTACACGTCCACAAAGACTGTGATTACTGCCTAGGCTTCATAGGTGCTTTCCTGTTACATACGTAGATGTAAATGAAAAGCCTGATTAAAGTGCCATTCAGCTACCAGCATACTTTTTCTTTGTTTGTGATATACAGCCATCAGACAGCTGATCACTTCTTTGCCTGGTTGAGACTCGTTTCAGGTGTTTCTCATTATTTAAAAGGCGCTACTAAAATGAAGTAGCCTGTACTGCCCCACAAAGCCTTATAATCTTAACATAAAACAGATTATACCACATAATCTGTGATATTCGGGGAAACGTCTGAAGATTTCACAGGACGCTGACTAACCCTGGTCAGCACTGTAACAGTAAAGTTGAGCACAATTTGCATGATTTATGCACATTCAGATAAAACATTTAAAAGTAATTTGTAATGTGTGAATATACAGTACATATAATAACTAATACAATAAGGATGTATTTGCATTCTCTCTGCATCCGTTGTTCAGTCATGTTTAAAGTGTTTATATTAAATCCATACTTTATATAATTTTTTACTTAATAGTTCAAAACCTAGCAACCAATGTTTTACAACTCAGATGCAGGTGACACAGTTTAGATAAGAGTCTCTGAACTTCAATCCTTCATCCTCAACTTCACTGTTTCTGTAGCCGCTGCTCTCTGAAAATCTTTTCGGCATTTTTTTTGTTGTATTCTGACATGTAGTCTTGTTGGCAGTGATTGCACGCACTCTCTTGATGGGTTCACACCCAAAGATAAATTTTATTTCCAGTTTAATCTCAAATGTTGCAAATAATGTTACAATCACCTAGGTCCACGCTCTGAGAGCTATGACAGTTTCTGCTATAGCAGCCAGTTTTGCACCAATTACTGTCACACCACACAGTGCTATGCAAAAGTCTTGAGCCAGCCATCATTTCTTTATATTTTGCTTTCTTGTATTTTTTTCTAGTGGTCTTGAACAATGGTTCTCCGGGCTTTCAAAGTTGTTGTTTTTTAAAAAAAAACTGGCTGCTTTTTCCATC
Organism: Pterophyllum scalare; assembly: GCA_024447675.2. Taxonomy (NCBI): domain Eukaryota; kingdom Metazoa; phylum Chordata; class Actinopteri; order Cichliformes; family Cichlidae; genus Pterophyllum; species Pterophyllum scalare. The sequence goes on from JAMQGT020013894.1 coordinate 149,017, forward strand.
ATTTTCAGTACAGTTCTTGTACCAGGCAAGAAGTAGTGTTTTTCTGTCTGTTAAACCTCTTAACACTGACCTATGATTTGATCAAGCATAAAAAGACTTTTGCACAGTACTGTATTTGCTGGTTGAAGAAAGTTCAGCTGCATTTCCACTGCAAAAAGATTTTGCCATGCCAAATGCTCTCTGCTTTAAAAATACAAATTTGAGGACTCTGATAACAGAAGCTGGTCTGCACACCATTGAAGCCTCATAACTCATTATCCCCTTAACCAAGTAACTGAAAATCAGCAGTAGTTTGATCTCTCGGGCCACAGATAAGTTGGTTTAAATATAGCTTTCACTACTAAATTGCCAATGCTAGACCAGCTGGAATAGTCCAATTAAATAAATATAACAGCATCCATTATAATATTAATCTGAATCTGCAATTAAGCGAATGCCGCTGGTAGCTAGTTAGCATGTCGTTGTAACCCTGTCAATAACAATCCACGTTAAAATGTTGTCTGCACCACAAACGACTGTACAGCTGAACACATGCTGTTACAAAAGCTGTAACAGCAAGTCTTTATGACTTAAACGTAAGAAGCTCCATTATACAGTTTAAATCTAGTTTGGATCTTTGTATTGATGCTAACCGTTAGCATAAACAGCAAATATCACATAAAAAGTCCAGAATTTAACAACTACTGAATGAATCTGGATATGTAGCTGGGTGAGTGTGTGGTGTATGTACCCGAAAGCCCTCGTTTCGGTAGATTTCTCTTATAATCAAAGGGAGCATAGCCTCCCGGAGGAGGCATGTCCTGCTTCACCTTGGACCCCGCCATCTTCCTCTTAACTCCTCCAAAACAGGCCAGTGACGTCCGTGAGGCCACTCTTCTTCCCTGGTACGGAAAAAGTGTAACAGCGCTGTTACAGCGCCCCAACATGTCCGTATATATTATATTATATTATATTATATTATATTATATTATATTATATTATATTATATTATATTATATTATATTATATTATATTATATTATATTATATTATATTATATTATATACACAAACAAATAAACAAAAGTCTATAATAAAGAAATGAATTCCCACCCGAGTTACCTCAGTATAAGTCATGCATGAACATGCTAGTAGCATTTAAAAGCAGTGATGCAGTGAGCTAAATGTACAATATTTCCCTGTGAAATATGACAAGTATGGATGAACAGAAAATGGAAACATTCATGTAATCTGAAAATCTGTATTTATGTGCAGTTCCTGAGCGTTTTCTTAGTGTGTGAGTGTGTATGTATGAGGGCACAGGTGCCTGTGAGACCCTCAGTTGGCTGCTCGTCCTTTGGCAGTTGTATCCTGTAATCCTGTACAGTAACATTGATCTTACAAACTTGACTTCTCTGTGTCCATCTTACTTACCGACTTGAAATATATTTTCCATTTTCATCCTGAGATTTCTTGCTTGCTTGATTTTTGATTCACTTTAATAACCTCCCTGACATCACTGGTTAGACTACACTCACTGCTTTATTGGATTGAGATCTGGTGACTGTGGAGGACATTTGAGTACAGTGAACTCATTGTCATGTCATTTGAGCTTTGTGACATGGTGTGTTATCCTGCTAGAAGCAGACATCATAAGATGGGTACACTGTGGTCATAGAGGGGTGTACATGGTCAGCAACAATGTTCAAATAGGCTGTGGCATTTAAATGATGCTCAGCTGGTACAAAGGGGTGTAAAGTGTGCCAAGAAAATATCTCTCACACATTACACCACCAGCAGCCTGAACTGTTGATGCGAGGCAGGATGGATCCATGCTCTCATGTGGTTTTTGCCAAGCTGTAACCCTATCATCTGAATGTCACAGCAGAAATTGAGACTCATCAGACCAAGGAATAGTTTTTCAATCTTCTATTATCCAATTTTGGTGAACCCATGTGAATCATACCCTCAGTTTCCTGTTTTTAGCTGACAGGAGTAGCAGGTGGCGTGGACTTTGGTGTGGACTTTGGCTGCTGTAGCTCATCTGCTTCAAGGTTTGATGTGTTGTACATTCAGAGATGCACCTCTGCATAGCTTGGTTGTAACAAGTGGTTGTGTTACTGTTGCCTTTCTATCAGCTCAAAGCAGTCTTGCCATTCTCTTCTGACATCAACAAGAAATTTTTACCCAGAGAGCTGCCGCTCACTGGATATTTTTTCTTTAGTATCATTCTCTGTAAACCCTAGTGATGCTCAGTTTGAACTATATCCACTCCCCTCCAAAAGTATTGGAACAGTGAAGCCAATCCCTTTATTTATTTATTTTTTGCTATAGAATGAAAACATTTGGGTTTGAAGATGAATATGAGACATAGGCTTGACTCTTATTTCCAGGTATTTACAGGGGTTGGACAATGAAACTGAAACACCTGTCATTTTAGTGTGGGAAGTTTCATGTCTAAATTGGACCAGCCTGGTGGCCAATCTTCATTAATTGCACATTGCACCAGTAAGAGCAGAGTGTGAAGGTTCAATTAGCATGGTAAGAGCACAGTTTTGCTCAAAATATTGCAATGCACACAACATTATGGGTGACATACCAGAGTTCAAAAGAGAACAAATTGTTGGTGCACGTCTTGCTGGCGCATCTGTGACCAAGTCTTTGTGATGTATCAAGAGCCACGGTATCCAGGGTAATCTCAGCATACCACCAAGAAGGATGAACCACATCCAACAGGATTAACTGTGGACGCAAGAGGAAGCTGTCTGAAAGGGATGTTCGGGTGCTAACCTGGATTGTATCCAAAAATCATAAAACCACGGCTGCCCAAATCACGGCAGAATTAAATGTGCACCTCAACTCTCCTGTTTCCACCAAAACTGTCTGTCGGGAGCTCCACAGGGTCAATATACACGGCCGGGCTGCTATAGCCAAACCTTTGGTCACTCGTGCCAATGCCAAACGTCGGTTTCAATTGTGCAAGGGGTGCAAATCTTGGGCTGTGGACAATGTGAAACATGTATTGTTCTCTGATGAGTCCACCTTTACTGTTTTCCCCACATTCGGGAGAGTTACGGTGTGGAGAAGCCCCAAAGAAGCGTACCACTCAGACTGTTGCATGCCCAGAGTGAAGCATAAGGGTGGATCAGTGATGTTTTGGGCTGCCATATCATGACATTCCCTTGGCTCAATACTTGTGCTAGATTGGCGCGTCACTGCCAAGGACTACCGAACCATTCTGGAGGACCATGTGCATCCAATGGTTCAAACATTGTATCCTGAAGGCGGTGCCGTGTATCAGGATGACAATGCACCAATACACACAGCAAGACTGGTGAAAGATTGGTTTGATGAACATGAAAGTGAAGTTCAACATCTCCCATGGCCAGATCTAAATATTATTGAGCCACTTTGGGGTGTTTTGGAGGAGCGAGTCAGGAAACGTTTTCCTCCACCAGCATCATGTCGTGACCTGGCCACTATCCTGCAAGAAGAATGGCTTAAAATCCCTCTGGCCACTGTGCAGGACTTATATATGTCATTCCCAAGACGAATTGATGCTGTATTGGCCGCAAAGGAGGCCCTACACCATACTAATAAATTATTGTGGTCTAAAACCAGGTGTTTCAGTTTTATTGTCCAACCCCTGTACATCTGGATCTGATACATGGTTCAGTGGACAGCACCTTTTACCTGAACCCACTCATTTTTTTTGTAAGCAAAAGTATTGGAACATGTGACTGACAGGTTTGTTTTGTTGCCCAGGTGTGTCCTGTTACATTGATTATTCAAACAATCAATAGCGCTGAATGTCTACGCTCAGTTTCAGATTTGGGTTTTGCCTGTGCAGACGGTTACTCCTCTAGCTATAAATGCACAAACATGAAAACCAGAGAGCTGTCTGTGTGTGAAAAACAAGCAACCGTGAAGCTAAGAGAAGATGGAAAATCAATCAGAGCCACTGCACAAACATTGGCCATAGCCAGTATAACCGTTTGAAATGTCTTGAGGAACAAAGTCATCACTGGTGTGCTAAGTAAAAGATGTGGAACAGGTAGACCAAGGAAAACAACAGCACTGATGACAGAAACATTGTAAGTGCTGTAAAGAAAGACCCTAAAACAACTGTTAGAGACATCAGTAACAACCTCCAGAAGGCAGGTGTGAAGATATCACAATCTACTGTTCACAGAAGACTTCATGAACTAAAGTACAGAGACTTTACCAGAAGATGTAAACCACAAATTAGCAAGAAGAAGAGGAAGGCCAGGCTGGAATTTGCTAAGAAGAACAGAAACAAGCCTCAGAAATTCAGGGACAAATTTTTATGGACTGATGAGACAAAGATGAACCTTTACGGAGGTGATGGAAAGGCTACAGTTTGGAGAAAGGATTTGCTCATGAACCCAAACATAATGATGTCATGGCTTGGGTTTGCGTGGCTTCTTCTGGGATGGCTCATTAATATTCATTGATGATGTCAAGCATGATGGCAGCAGCACAATGAACTCAGAAGTCTACAGAAACATTTTCCATCCATCCATCCATGTGCTTCACTGGAGCCTATCATAGGGCAAAAGGGCTGTCGCAGGGCTAACACAGAGAGACAGACAACCATTCACGGTCACATTCACACCTACGGGCAATTTAGAATCTAACTAATCTTAACCTAACTCCAGTAACGGCATGTCGTTGGACTGTGGGAGAAAACCAGAGTACAGAAAGGCCCGGACCAAGAACGATTTGAACCTAGACCTTCTTGCTGTGCTAACCACCTCACCACCATGCTGCCTCCAGAAATACTGTCAATTTAAAGAAAAATGCAACCAAACTGACTGGGAGATCCTTCATTATGCAGCAAGATAATGATCGAAAACACACTGCCAAAACTACAAAGGAGTTCATCAAGGGCAGGAAGTGAAAGGTCTTAGACTGGCCTAGGTAATCTCAAGACTTTAACCCTGTAGACGCCCCCCCCCCAAAAAGAAACAACAAAGAGACTGCAGAGAAAGCCTGGAAAAGCATCACAAAAGAAGGATGCAAAAGTTTAGTGATGTCAGTGGGTCACAGGCTTAATGCAGTTATTGTAAGCAAAGGATTTGCAACAAAAAATTAAGTCTTATTCACTTTAATCTATTTTATCTGTTCCAGTAATTTTGCGCACAAGAAAAACTGCTGGCTTCAGACAAAAGAGGCCATTTTCTTAACTTTGTATCAGATCCAGATATAAATACCTGGAAATAATATAAGCACCTATCATAAATTCATAACACAACAGAAGTCACAGAGGCAGCAATATCCCAAAACAGCAGAGGAAAGAAACAGTTTAAAATGTAATTTTTTTTTTATTATTTCTTTCAGGAGCTAGGAAAAAAGTAAACCAAATAAATTTAAACACAACTTTGTACATTGCAATTAAGATTACTGGAAAGCAGAGAAATTATGCATTATGGTGAAGGGTACAAGATGGTCTTGTGTAATCCAGAGTCTCGGTAGCTGGAAGATGTTTCCTTTGAGAACTGACTCAGGGCTATGTTTAGCCTGTGTCTCACGTGGATAATGGATAAATATTGGAGGCAAGATTTCTGGCTCCAGTGTGGCAAATTCAGCTCCTTCAGAGTTTTGCATTTTCTCAGTGATGATGTAACACTCAAAATAATCTTACAATGTTGACAATATAAAATAAGCAAATTACAGATGGTAATTACAGATGAATTAAGCAATGACACCACGCTTCTTCAGCTAAGGTGCAAAATGGGCATAAGGGTAGGCATGCTGTTAAACAGGAAAAAAAACAAAAAAAAAAAACCAACACAAAGCTAGAATAAACTTCAATTGTGTAAACCACATTATACTGAGTGATTTTTTTAACATCAGTCCAAAGGAAAAAGAAAGAAAGAAAAAAAAAAGCAAAATAACTTACAGTAAATACAAAATCAATTCAAACCTTTAACTACACGAGTGATGTAATGAAAAATTTACAACTTGGTTAATTTTTTTTTTAAAGTAAAATAAATGTGTATTTTTGTTGAACGTGAAACTCTTGGGTGTGATAGAACTATTCAAGTGTCAAAAGATTGGGTCCGTCTCACCCACATCATGGCAGAAAAGGGCTAATAAGCCTTAAACAGAGTACTCGTTTTTATTAAAAGGTACTCACAGCAGACAATCTCCTATCGCACATCATTTAAATGACCCAGTCTGGAGGACAGAGCCCAGAGGAAGCTCTTCAAGTATTTTCTTCTTTGCCCAGTCAAATCAAAAGGGTTTCTGCACAATTATCAAATGACAGTAAGCCTCAAAATAAACATCAGAAAATAAGAAAACTAAAACAAGAATCATACAAAGGTATCAATTAAGGAACGTTTCTTCACTTTGAGAGATTGTAATTGCTTAACAGTCCTGCAGGGGCGCTGTGGACCATATTATTGGAAACGAGGAACTTTGACAGAAACTAGTAATGAGTAGCAGAGTACGGCTTTGACTATTTCCATGTGTTTGCAGTCTGCGAGATTGACGAACGAGAGGGGATCATGTCCAGCAGGTACTCCCTCTGGCGAGCGTCCACTACGGCTGATGACTTGTGACCCATCAGGCTGGGGTTCACATAGGCCATGGTCACGCCTGTGAACATGCAGCAGAGCAGCAGGTCAGGGCAAGGAAAAGAATTGCAGTGTTATGTCTAATGTTTCTTGAAAAACCGTATTATTGTCTAACACCTGAATATAAAGCCACCCACGGCCCCATAACGCACGGACAGACGCCAAGGAAAAATGAATGAGAGTTATGCACTAAGCTAACACAGCAGTGAGACCCAGGAAAAGTATTAAACCACCAAACTGAGGGATTACAGCAGGAAAACAGAGATTAATTTCTGGGGTTGGGGTGGGGTGGGGGACTGGAGAGTGGGAGTGCCTTGTCCGAAAACATTTCCTATTCATTATTTTCTTTCTAATGTGTAAGATTATAGTGATCAGATGTTTTTTTCTTTTTAAAAAGAAGCTACATTGACAGCAGAAAATGTTGGATTTGGGATGTTAAAGGATTGCTTTAGGACCAGACAGGAATTTGAGAGAGAGCAGATGTCAGGCGTCAGAGTTGGGCTGCTATTAATGTGAGTCTACCTGTGTTGCTGCTGCTCTGCTTCTTCCATGCAGTGGATGAGGCACTACCTCCGCTGATAATCCTGTGGCCGCGGATTCCACTGCTGCTCACCTTTGAACTCTGCACAGAGTGGTGGGAAACATGGGCATGCTTACCTGGCCGGCTGACCAAAGCTGCGGCTGCCACTGCGCTCTGCAGCTGGGAGGAGGAGGAAAAGGAGTGGGGGACGCCTCTCACCCCCACTGAGGAGACACCGTGGGACAGGTGACTATGTGAGCTCTGAGGGAGGTTAGGAGACACAAAAAGGCTGTTTGAGCTACGGTGGCTTTGACTCCACAGGTGTTCTCTTAAAAGGACAAAGTGTTTTCCAACCTGCTTGATGGAGTGATGATGAATGAGGTTTCCGCGACTGGCCTGGTGGTGGTGCTGGAGGGAGGACACTCTGGCCTGAACCTGCTTCAGCTGCTGAGCCACCAGATGCTCTGCCTTCATCGACGAAGAGGCAGATGAAGAGGATGATGAGGTACTGTGGGAGGATGTCTGCTGAATTATACGCTGCTCTATTTCCTGCTCTTGCTGCAGTGCTTTGACAAATGCGGCTTTCAGCCTATTGGTGTGCTCAGCTTTCAAAGCCTTTTTCTGATTGGATGACATGCAGTCTTCACACAGCACTGCCCCGCCTTTTGTCTTGTCCTGCCTCCAACGGCAGGTGAAGTCAGTGTTGCATTGGCTGCAGATGAAAGGTTCTCTGATGGCGGGCTTGGGCAGTGCTACACCCGTCTTTCCTGATTGGAAACCGAGAGAGGAAACCCAGAGGCAATGAACAAAAACACTATGATGCCACAAATTTGCTGTGTACCCAAAGACATTTGTTCCATTACCAAAAAAAAAACAAAAAAAAAAAGAACAAATTATCACAATTGAAACTGCTACAACAGGAGACTGACTGGCACTACTGATTCCTTTAACCTCTGCAACAACAAAACTAAAAAAACACCAACAAAATTATATATACATCTCATCAACACATACCTCTGTGGATGGTATCTAGCAGATTCTGCACCACCTCTTCCAGTCCCACCAGGTAAATGAATTCATTATTGGCTGCAGAGGGCAGGAAGTTAAACTCTGGGGCAGGTGGTTTGGGGGGAGGGATCTCCAAGAGGGTCTTCTCAAGTTGTTTCCGCAGAGCGAGTTTAGCCGCAGCCTGACGACTGGCTGGAGAGTCATTCACACCAACTACAGACACACCGCTGCTTCCTAGGGAAGAGCCCTTCAAACTGGATTGAGAGCCCTGTGAGAACAAGCAAAGACAGGAAGAAACACGCGGTGTAAATATTCAGATCATAACATATGTGACTGTTTTAAAGCTCTGTCATGCTGTATTTAACATTTGTGCAAATGTTAAATTCAAACCCCCTGCACTATAATTAAAGGGCACATATCATGCTTTTAAATTCTTCCTTTTCATATGTAAATCATTCACTTGTGGTCTATATAAAGTAGAACTGTAACGCTTTGGTCTGCATTCCTCGTTACTGCAGCTCCACTCTTTTACACCTTTTCTGAGGCATGTCTTAGAGCAGCTCTTTTTGGTGCGGTCTCTTTAAATGTGAATGAGATATTTCACGCCCCACCCTCCCTCCAGGTCGCGGAGTGTTCCACTCCACCCCGTTCAGGCATTTTTGTAGTTTAATAGCAGTGATACGATTATCTACCGGCAGAGAAACAGGAACTTCGAAGACGCTCTGATGCCGGGGGGCGATGTAAGGAATCGTGTGGGTTAATACACCCAACAGCTGAACATTTTGACTTGTCTGCTTGCAACTTTGGCATAACTGAACTTGGACTAGAAAATTGCTGTGAGAAAAAAATGGCGGATTCACGAAATCGGTAAGCCGGATGTCCATGCCCTTGTTTAGCAGTTCCACAGCAAATACTGTGACGTAACAGATAAGAAGACGTAACAAGGAACAGAGAAAACTGAACAGACTGAAACTTATGACCTAAAAAGAATATAAAGATATCTACGCAGCACCGGGACAGAATGCATTTAAATTTCCTGCACTCCGACACACTCAAAGTACACAACAAAATGTATTTAAGGGATAAAAAAGTGGATTTTGCATGATATGTCTCCTATAAGCAGCTACTAAAATATGACCATGATTTGGTTTGTGGGCATATGTTTGTGCACAGCTCTTTTAAGGGCCACCACAGCAGACCTCAACCAGGTTGACGTCTGGACTTTGGGTCATTGCAACACCTTGATTCTTTTCTTTTTCAGCCATTCTGTTGTAGATTTGCTGCTGTGCTTGGGATCACTGTCCTGTTGCATGAGTCAGTGTTGCTTTTGCTGACATGTGACTCTAGAATACTTTGGTACAGAGGAGTTCACGGTAGACTCGATGACACCAAGATGCCCAGGTCCTGTGGCTACAAAACAAGCCCAATCATCACCCCTCCACCTGCGAAAAGTTTCATTTTCACATCACTGTACATCTACAGGTAACCTGAGCGCCCTACAAATAAAAGATAATTTGCATCACCTACCTGGTTTCCTACTGCCAGGTAGAAAAAAAAATTTTTTCAAAACTAAATGTGAACTTTTTGACAAAACGCTACATTTTATATTTCATATTTTGTGCTTCTTGTACACTTGCTTGTACCTCAACTTTGAATTAAAAAATATGACCAAATGAAATGTTTTTGATAATCAATGAAAGAGTAGTTGTTGATGTCCACAAGTAAACTTTCCTGTATTTCAAGATTTTTTTTTTATTTTTTTTTACTTTGAGGAACTGCTGACACACTAACCAGCATGCTCGCACTGCTGCCGACTCTGATGAGGCCTGCTTGGATCATTCCTCTCTGGCCCTGGGCTTCAGTGGCTGAGGTCCGGGGACCCAACAGCAGAGGAGGAGGACCAGACCCCGAGCCTCCAGAGGCAGCCAGCTGTTGCTGCTGCTGCTGGCGGAGAGCCTGGATCTGCTGTGGAGATACAGAGATGGGCTAACCATGACAATGAGAGGGGCAACATGGAGGAGTGTCACAGACACGCAGGTAGTGGAGGACAAGGGAGGGACATCAAAAAGCACCAAAGCAAAGAGCACACACACAAAGAGAGAGAGGCGCAAAGAGAAATCATAAGTCCTAAGTTTAAATATAATCTTTTCCCTGCAGTTTGTCTTTTGAGAGACAACACCAACACTAAACCCCTTCAGGCTGTCATTAAATCTCATCTTGGTCAAGGTAAATATATAAAGAACAAAATGCTAAACAACATTTTCCCACAACTCACCTGTGCCCCTCTAACCAGAGGTGGCATGATGATCTGGGAGCCATGTTTGGATGATACCTGCTGCCCTCCTCTCACCAGGGGTGGAGGGATGACAGTGCCTGAACTTCGGCCTGCCAAAATCTGTTTTAAATAAATAAAAATAAACACCATGAAAAGTGGCATCAACTACAGTGTGACTGCTTTCAAACTAATATTGTGCATGTGTGATATCAGTGTATTAACCTGCGGAGAGCCTTTATTGCTTGCAATTGTTCCCCGAATTAGAGGAGGAGGAGCAGATGAGCCAGATAAGCTTGAGGGCTGAAAAACAACATAGTGATATTAAACAACAAACAATCCTTTACTCTGCTGAACAGCACACCACTCACTGGTTAAGTGAACCAAATGGTGAATCTCGCTGTCAATCAACATATTAATAGTGGTTGTCCTTGTCAACAAAATGCAGTGTGTGTGTGTAACACATGGTGGTGGTAACCCTTATCTGCAACATTTAAGCATCACCTGCATTATTCAATAGTTATTGTGCCTTTAACCTATTCACGCGTTTAAAACAAAAACTGAGTAAGAGTCCTTTTCTTTTTTGATTTCCATTATTATATAATAATTAAGAGACTGTTGTCATAGTTAAGGTCAGTCTTACTAAAAAAAACTTTTAATTAATTACACTGGTTTGTTGTGTCATCTTTCTGTAACCCAAGTTTTTCATAACTGTATTTTATCACATAGACAGTACATAAACGATAGACACCTACCACCATGGTGTCATCTATTTAGTAGTGGTCTACTGTTTTCAGCATTTTGGTCATCACCATCTTGTCTTCAGTGATTGGTGGATCTGACTAACAAACCAAGGACACTCCAAGTTCATGAAGTAGCAACCTTGAGGTATATGCTCCTTTATCACCCATTTTTACTGTTTACTGAAGTTATGAATAAAGGAAGCAGTAGGGCAGTTTTTTTTCTATGGACTTTTACACACTCATTTTTACAACCCAGGGAGTCCCCCCCCGATGGTTTAAACCACTTCTGCACTGGCTTCACTTTTTAGACCAGAGTCCATCTTTTATATGTCTTCTATGCATCATTTTTCTACATTTTGACTTCAGTTATTTACATCAGATTATCAGATAAAAAGAAAATGTGAAGAAGACTCATATATAAAGATAATCTGATTCTGTAAGATAACCACAGTAATATATAGATAACTTTCAGATAACCACTGAAAGGGCTTTAATGCAGAAACGTATGGGTGGGGATTATAGCTAGTTTATGACCATCGTTGTTGCCCTCACAAACTTGCATTGCAGCTTGGTGTCTTTTTGGCTTGCCATGCACCTTCTGCATTTTTGTAACCTCACTTGTGCAGCATGGTCAGATTGGGGACTTAAGCGTATTAAGTGGGTCAGTCTTTGCTGCTATTTCAGTGATTTATCAGTAAAGGAGCTGACAGATTCCCAGATTACGGAGTGGAAGTTGTTTGCACACTGTTAGATCTGTGCCCTACTGCCACATATTTCAAATACGAGTGTTACTACAGACAAAAGCACAGATGTGCCATGGACTCCCCATTGTTTCCCATTGCAGCCAACCTTTACACGGAAGAAGTGGAAAGTAAAGCTCTCAGTTCCTTCAAAGGGATAGCACCTAACCACTGGTACAGATATGTGGATGATACCTGGGTCAAAATCAAAACCCAAGAAATGGAAGCCTTCACTCACCACATCAACTCAGTGGATAAATACAGTAAGTTCACGAGGAAAATTACCCTGGATAATAGGTTACTATTCCTGGACTGTGTTGTGCTCATTGAGGAAGATGGACACCTCAACACTGAAGTGTTTCGGTCCACTGTGAACAACCATCACTGAACAGAGTTGGTGGCTTTCGACGCCAACTGACAGCAACCTACAATGCAGTCTTGAAATCCCTTCCCACTCAACCCCCACTCACACCTTACTTTTGGTGACCTCAGTAGGTCACAGGACAAGGTGGGAGCAAGTTCTCACAGCGGTTTCACCCGAACCCCCCAATGATAATGACCAATGCCTTTTTCCAAACCTTGGCTCATGTGATGACACTCATGACTGATAGAGGGTCAATGACCACCTCCAAAGGGGACAACCCCCACAAGGGTTTAAATACCTGGGACTCTCCACTTTTTGGATTCATCTTTTCAAGCTCCTGAGACATTCAACACTGGACACATTTAGCTTGACAAAGCTACCTCCTAATTCAGAGCGAGCTAATGGCTCAATCACTCAAGTAAAGATAGGACAGCAACCTCTTTGCATATGATTGGTGATTGTATTTTTTCCCCCACATTCTGTGACTAACTGCAACTTGTGGTGACTAAATGGTTGCCCAGCACTTCAGGGTGTTGCACACTCACAACCACATTTGAACACAAGTCAATTGCACAGGTCGCCCGATAGGAGGCAACCTTTCTGCAACCAGTTGCAGTCTGACTTGGACTGACTGCAATCACTTTCAGAGAGAAGGTCTGCAAATAATTACTATCTAATTTATGAATGCAGACAGATTGTCAACATGTTGCCTTTGGTCTGAATGAGTCTTTGTCAATGAGCACAACTTGCTGGCTGCTGGTTATATTACTGTAGCACAGAAAGGCTGCTGAGCACAAATGTAATAGTTAAATGTGAATTTCTGTCTATGCAGACAGCCACAGATATGTGAGGTTTTCAATGAACAGTTAATTGCTGTATTATCAGAACCAGACTGCATATAATTGCCAACTTGACCCTATTCAATCACAGACTGATAGCAGACTGACTCCAGTTTATAGCAACATTTATGGCATCACAAAAATAACTGAAGTGAGTTTAACTTTGAGGACATAACTTGTAGTTTAAAAAAAGCTGATGAACAGCAGTATGTGTTATTGCAATACTCAGCATATTACAAAATGTTAAAAATCGCAATAATATTGTATCGTGAGTGAATTATTGTGACAATATCATATCAGTATCGTTCCCACCTCTACTTAACAAGCATGAAGTACCTCCAAACTGCTGAAAATCAGACTGATATCTGATCCAAATTTCAGATCAATACACTCTTAGTAAGGATGGGAATCGAGAATCCAAGCTTAATCATTCTATTTAGAAATGCTGAAAACTCCTGCAGGCTTCCTCTCCCCCATAGAAAACTGAACAGGAACAATAAGGGAATCCCTTATTGACAAATACCTATCCGAGTATGCGATGCTGTGTTGATGTTGATGATGTGTTGAAAACTGATAGTTACCTTCTGTAGAGTGTCCCTCTGAATTTGGCTCTGTCGCAGTTTCTTTAGCAGCACGAGCTTGGCCTCCTCCAGTCTCAGCTCCTCCTTGAGCTGCTTAATGATACGCTCCCTCTCAGCTGGGCTGCTCTTCTAGATTCAACAGAGCACAGCGGCACTTACACCACGCACATTACAAAAAAATGAAATTCTTTCAGGTGACTGAAATGTTACCTGAACCTCCCCTGATCCCTCTGTGTCCACAAACCCCTATCTGCTTTCAGGTGCTCTGACCATCTGACCACATAATGCAACATCTTTGAGGTCAGAACGTGCTTGCACCCTAGTACTAAAATCTATAAAAGCTCACAGCTAAGTGAGTCTCAAGCTATTTCTTGCAATGCACGATTTCTAGCTTTCGTGTCTCTCACCATGAGCAAGTCTGTGTCCAGCTCCTTAAAGTGGCTCAGCCCATTCATCGGCGGACTAGGGGAGTCATTATCTGACAAAATGATCACGTCGTCATCTTCAGGGGATGGAGGACGCTTCTCCCTTTTTATAATGCTGGGCAAAAAAAAAGAAAAAGAAAAAAGAGGACAACAGCATTTAAATTTATATTTCATTATGGATTTTATCAAGTATGTTCCTTCAGTACTTCCACAGCCTGACCACATCACTACTTTTCTCTATCAGCTCCCTCCACCTATCTATTCTAGTCAAAATACAAAGAGCCAGTATTTGAAGGTAAGAATTTTTCCCCCCTGAATGCATTGTGACTAATGTGTACACATTTCCAAAAAGGTACGGTGCATTTGAAACACCGGCGTCCCCAGTGAAAAATCATAAATGTGATTCGAGTTTAAGCCGGGTTTAGCCGCTCTGTATGAGTTTGTAGTGACAGATCCGGTGGGTTGAGAAGCTTCAGAACATTTACGGCTGTTTGAGGCGAGATAAAGTACAGCTCGACTGGTTCAAATATTGGCAACCATTACTAATGTCTGTATTTGAGGAGGTCTGCTCCTCAACCACAAATATAATTTATGACCGCAGGTTTATCCTCTTCACTGTAATCTAACAAGTCCAGACAGTGCTCCACACAGCTTCTATTCATGTTGGAAGCTTTTCCAGCAACAAGGGGAACAGGCTTAAATGCCAAGGAGGGGCAAGGTGTGACTGACTTAAAGCTCCAGTGAAGGTCTTTAAGTCACAATGAAATGGCTGCTTGAGAGCATGTATTTCCTGTTGAAACAGGATACTGTGGCAGGCATCTGAGGCATTTAGGGTGACCTGTATATGGGTAAATACATCTCACGAGGCATGCTAAGGAACTCTTGGAGGAATTTTGGATCAGCCCTCACTTCTATCTACAAAACTACATCTTTATGCACATTTTACTCATACCCCCTCACACTTACAGCTCTGACTCCAAAGTGACTAGTTGAACTGCAGGCTATATGTGAGAGCAGATGACCTAAATAGTTTGACTAGTGGCACTCAAAAAACTGAAGGACAGGAGTAATGCTCCTGTTAAAACAAGAGTGGCCTTATGATTACACAGATTATGCATTTCTGTGAAGCATAAGTATTTGTTAAAGTAAACAAATGACGGCACGAGGCCCGTCTCTTCTCCTCGCCGTCCTCTTTATGTGTGTGTGTGCGCGTGTGTGTTTATTCATGTGTGTGTTAGTCTCTCCTGAGGGCTTAGCGCCATCATCACTTCCTGTGGATTAATCACTTCTCTTCCAAAGAAGTCACGTGACCTCAAAGTCATCATCACGTGACACATTCACTTTTCCTCCCATCCCTCAACCCCCCACCCCCTCCCTTCACTGTTCCTTCCACTGTGGAAACCATGGCAACAACCGGCTGGAACCAGTTTGTGACACACACGGCTTCATTTTGTGTTTGGGGAGTTTTTAGGGTTCAGGTGGTGGAGAGGGGGGAAAATGGAGGTAGAGTAAAAGTTCAATATCACCTCTGAGCCACACACACATGCACCCGGCTCCCCTTCCCGCTACACAGCAGGATTACAAAAGTAACTTTAAAACATTTTTAGTCTGTTCATATTCAAATAAAGGTGCCATTTATCCTTTTGTAAACCCCCGTAAGTGAGTTTTTAGAATAAAACGTCTAGACAACGAGCCAGCAGTCATTGGGAAAAGCTACATGACTCCTTTAAATTTCAGCACTTTCACATATTTGCTTTTGTGGTTGTCAGAGCTAAACAGAGTTTACTATGAACGGTTTCTCACCCTCTGGAGGTGCTCATGTCCACGGGCTGCTCTCCTGTCTGAACTTCAACTTTAATAGTGGCCTTTACTTCTCCCGCAGCCAGCAAGCCGCTGGATGCCTTCGGCTCCGTCTGCCGGACGCGGCTCCTTGTGTCCATTGCCCTTGCTCTGTCATTGCAGTCAGTCCGATTGTCTGAGCTCGGTTCAACCATCTGCGGTTTCTGGGTCCGATTCTGATCTTCCTTCACCGGCTCGGAGGTCAATGGTAACACTAAAGATAATGGCAAACGGCTCTGATCCTGCTCCCGCTCCTTCTCGTGCTCTGATCCGGACCTAGTCCGGCTCTGACCGTCCTGTGCCAGTGTAAGTTCGGGTTTAGGTTTAGTTTGTGTCTGTGTCTGTGTTGTGGATTCAGATGGGTCCAGTTTAGGTTTTTTGCTTTCATTGTCAGCATTGGAGGTTTCTACAGACTGTGGAGCAGCCTCCCTCTCCAGCGCCCTCTTCTGGCTGCGTGTCTGGCGGACAGCCTCCTCAGACATCCCCTGTAAATAGAAGGAAGAAGAATAACAAAGTTATATGATGTCTTCTGATACTCATCCCAAATCCCAAACTGACCCAAAGGGGAAAAAAACAAACAAGTTTAGACTGAAAACAGCAGGCGTAAACACTCTGAACCAAATATCTTGCATCAAATATAAGCCTTTTCATTGTATAAAGTTGAAAATCAACATTAAATAATTTAACACTTAATGATAATTGAAATAGCCACAGGCATTTTGCTATACTTAAGAGAAAAAGAAAGGGCTCTTGGTTGGTTTACAAAATCCATTTATAGTCATAGAACAACTTTATTGCTTGACTGACCCTTTTAGGTTTGTTCATCAGGGTCATCAAATATGCACTTAGTGAAAATTTTTAAGTTTTTGGTTTATAAACTAGCTTAAAGTGGTTAAAGTGGACATGTTTGACATTGGGTGAGGCAAAACTTAAACACCACACCTCAGCTGCACTTTTCCAGCTTATGGCTGTTTAATGTACCACCCATGTTTTCCACTGGACACTCCCTATTGCCAGGGACAATGACTGACTATGAACCACGTGATCCTAGGCACAGCCTTATTGCTGCCTCATTGGCAGACATGCAAGTGGCTTTACACTCGCCAGCCACTTAATTAGGTATACCTGTTCAACTGCTCATTAATACAATTATCTAAATCAACCAATCGCATGGCAGCAACTCACTGCATTTCATGCATGTAGACATGGTCAAGATGACCTGCTGAAGTTCACACTTAGTATCAGAACGGAGAAGGAAGGTGATTTAAAAAATGTGGCATTGTTGTTGGTGCCAGACGGGGTGATGTGAGTATTCCAGAAAATGCTGATCTACTGGGATTTTCCCACACAACTGTCTCTAGGGTTTACAGAGAATGGTCCAAAAAGAGAAACTATTCAGTGGGTGGCAGTTCTCTGGGTAAAAATGCCTTGTTGATGCCAGAGGTCAGAGAAGAATGGCAACATTGCTTTGAGCTGACAGGAATGCAACAGTAACTCAAATAACCACTTATTACAACCAAGCTATGCAGAAGAGCATCTCTGAATGCACAACACATCAAATCTTGAGGCAGATGAGCTCCAACAGCAGAAGACCACACCAAATGGCACTAAGAACACAAAACTACAGTTCACACAAGTTCACCAAACACAAACAGTAGCAGATTGAAAAATCGTTGTCTGCTGCAACATTCAGATGGTAGAGCCAGATTACGCTGTAAATGACTGTGATATGTGTTATAATAACACTGATGCGAGCCACTAGCTAAAATATGTCAGCCAACCAATACCGTTGTTCTTTACACTATATGTGTTGCTGGAGCTTTACCTCCTTCAGGTTGTATATCCCTAACGTGGTCATTTCAGGCACAAGGCCAGCAGCCTCACCCAGCTGCTGCTCAAACTTTCTGTTTGGGAGGGGCAACCAATCAGAAGAAAAGTGGCATAAAGGGAGAGGTGATAAAGCAGCTTATTTCAGACAGTGGGTGAATTGAGGAGCTGCACCAAGGCCCAGAATAAGACAGATAAGGATTATGATGAACTGTGAATCACAGAAAGCTACTCCAGATGAGTCCAAGAATGAAAATATGGAGCCAAAGAAACAAAATCATAGAGCCCCTTTTACTTAGTCACATCATTCTTGTAAGGTTAATATGATATGACAACCTTACAGAGCTATTACCCAATAATATATGAAGATATCTATTTTACCAACTGCATTTGTGATTGTGTGCCTATCATTCAATAATGACGCAGACAAAACTGACCTTGAACCAGCTGCAGGGGACATGGTCTGAAAATGGCACCCAGACAAAACATGTTGGATTAACATGGTCACATGGCCAAGATGTTGATTCAAGTATAATTCCAAAACATCCCATTATCCAAATCTCAGTCTAAACTAAAAGCCTGAAGAAGGGGAGACTAGGAAAAATATGAGCATACTCAGTAAGTGTTCAGTATTCAGGGCAATACAGAAAATCTCATCTGTGTGAATCTAACAAAGCTTTTTTGAAAGACTGCAACAACAACAACAACAACAACAAAATGTTGCAGAGAGAAAAAACAGCTGGAAGAACAGGACAACATCATAGCCAAATCAGAGTTAAAGGGACTTCGAGCAGAGCAGAAATTTACTGCAGCATGATTTCTGTTCAAATATTCATAACAACTCAGGAATCCACATATTTTAAAAACTTATGTATTCACATAGAATGTTTTTTCACTGGTGGCAAGAAGTCTACCTTATATAATTTTTCCAAGTGGAGCACCAGATCTGTTACTATCCAATATCCCCTGTACAACAGATTCATTCCCCTCCAGATGTTGACATGGCAGCAGTAGTGGAGATGAGCACACACAGCAGCTTGCTCTGTCAGACAGAAGAGCATTACAGAGTGCACTTGTGTCCTCACAAAAGTGCACCGGTACATGGTACATAGTGTCACACATTATCCCTACAGTAGCTGCTCTTGAATCACTCGGAGTCAGGACAGATATCAGAGCAGAGACATGGGAAGACGGTTGATCCTCCACATTAGTCAATCCATGTTTATGGTTTTGATAATGGCCTATCATACTGTTTGTCTGAACATCTCTGATGCACTTTCTATATCAGTGAATATTGACCCATTTATGTATAACAGCATTCTGTGCACTAACAAAAGACTTGCAAGAGAATTGATCATCCCACTGATCAATCCGTGGATTTTGGGCATCACATGGCTCTTAGATGTTTCTATCAAGATATATTATCTAGTGTATGCCAATATGCCTATATATAGGTACAGTATGAGTTTAATAGGGCAGAACATGACTCAGTTTCCATTACTAGTGGTGCTGATAATGCCACAGACTTACATACTGTAGTTTGGTACATGAATGACACTGTAAGCAGAAACCTGAATGTTGATATAATCATGATGGGTTTCCTTAGAAATGTTATGTCCAGAGCAATATCAAAACCAGGTAAGGCTCACTATTGTTCAGTGTTTACACATTCATTGAAGTGGTTGTTATTGAATGTGTAAAAGGGTAAATGTTGTTCCATATGGCATGCTGCACGGAGAGGAGACAACCTGTGCTCACAGTTCACAGGATCTCAAACAGACAGCACGTTCACAGATGTATAAAGGAGCTCGCTCTTCGCCGGACAAGCACGAAGAAGAAGCACAGTGCAGTTATGCACTTATGCATATTTATGTCTTTATGTTAGAAAACCAAGACCCAGTCCTCCCAGGACCGTTGAGGCCCTTAGTCTGCCCAGCGACGCGCCACAGGAAGCTACGTGTTTTTTGTTTTTTTTTTAAAGGGGGGGGTACAATTAACCCTTACAACCTGGGCTACTTCTCCATGACACACACCGTACGCACTCTCACCCCCCCCCTTCCTGTTCTCAGAGTGTTTATGGCGGTGAGCATTAAGAACACTTAATGTATCCATCATGTGCCCATACAAAATGTATGTAGAGTGACAATGTAGCAGGCAGGAGAACCATCTGATAGCAGAGAGCTGACTAAGTTTTATAATACTCTGACATCACTGAGACACACATGACATGACCCTTCCCAGGATTCAGTGGGACACACAAAGCACTTTTCCTGAGAACCGGTTTAAACCGGTTGGCTTGTGTGTGTGTGTGTGTGTGTGTCTCCGTCGGGGTGTGTGTGTGTGTGTGTGTGTGTGTGTGTATGACAGAGAGAAGCTGAAGCTGGTTTTAACCCTTCAGGTGCTGGAGCAGGCGCAGGGTTTCCACACTGACGGCCATTATTACAGTGCGTGCATGTGTGTGTGCTGAGGCGGGGGTTGGGTGTTGTGATGACATTATTAATTTCTGGCGCATATAGCTGTGAAATGATGCTGCTGGGAAGGAATTAGACATGGGGAACGCCACCCATCCACACACCCACCCCACAACCTTACACGGGCACTGACCCTATCTTTGTAATGGGGGATCTTTAATGGCTGACAGGTTTCACATTTCATCTCCACGGCAGTTTACACACAATTCCTTCAAACCCCCTACGCATGCACACACACACGCGCGCGCACACACGCGCACACACACACACACACACACACACACGGGTGGACCAGACTACCTCCCGCCCTCCCACCCAAGAACTTGACATCACATGCAACCAGTGCAAAACCTGAAAGCAACCGAAAGTAAAACTGAACTTGACATGTCTCTCAAATTCAGGCTGTGCAGACAAAGTTAAATGCTCACTTTACACACACGTTAGTAGGAAGAGCTACACTGTCCATTTCAATATTACACTTGTTATAGCAGCAGGCAGAGTGATTAGTGTCATGGTATGATCCGAATCATACTGTATACAACATTATCCTGTTAAATATTCAAATCAGATGAAAATCCTCAAACAGCATTTAACGACACTGCAAAGACTTGGCTGCACAGAGAGGGATAGTGTTGTAGAGGCTGTCTAGTTGATGCTTCTTTAGTACATTTTTACCAGCCCAAAGTTCTCCATCTGCATTTCTTTCCAAAGCATAGACATTCATTTGACTCTAATCTCTTTTGACCACGACCAAAAGTTCTATGGTCTCCACAGTCTTTGGTGGAAAGGAGCACAATTTCTCTGTCTTTGAACAATAATGGCATATTTCCCGCAATGCTACTCACTCCTTCACTGTAGGGACCATAACACATTACCAGATATACTGTGTGGCAGAACAGAGGAGTATTCTTCAGTTGCACCACAAGCATCTGCACCACTGAAGCTCTTCATTCAGAAAATGTAACTGTCACAAATATACTACATCATAAACTATGAGCCACTCTACTGAAGCCCACTGAGCAAAAACATCTGAATGTAAGCGGTGATTGCATTGTTAAAAACTTTTTATATCAGTATTTTAAGATTATTTAAAATGAGCAGCTTTATGATTTAAAAAAAAAACCTCTATAAACTTTAATTTAATGACATTAAAGAATAAGATGAAGACTTTCTCAATCTGAAGGTTAAATCTTCTTTTATAAAATTTTAGCTCTTTCATGTGCAACCTAAATCCAAAAATGTGTAATTACAAAAATAGATTTCAAATGGTATTCAGGTTTTAATGGAACACAGCAATGTAGGAAAACACACCATCACTGCTGCTTTCAGTGACACAAATGATTGTTTTCTCCAAAAATGTTGCAGTGTGCACACTGCGCTTTCCAGCATTTGATTGTACTTTGGAGCTTTCCCTGTGCACATCAGCATAATGACCACAAGGCTGGCCCTATAACAAATATCACCTATGTCACTATAATATTTAAAAAATAACAATTAATGAGAATTAATATGGCTCTTAAATACGTGTAAGATGCCTGACCAACAGCAATCCAAATAGCAAGTATGTGAGTTGAATTTTAGTGTCCATAAAGTTGCCAATCCAGCTCTGGTCTGCTGTCTCACATGGCAAATAGGCATTTGACTACTTTTTGTTACGTTTCTCTAATCACACCCAATCATCTCGTTAACAACTGCAGTGTAATTAAATCACAGTGATCACTGCCACATTATCAAGTTGCACAGTGTAGGTACTTGACTTCCTAACACGTGTGGCTTGCACCAACATAGGTTATGTGTACTTTAATCTAGTATCAGGTTCCTACCACTATCAAGGTACTGTCTTCTCTGCTTTGTGTTCCTGCTATGAGATAGTAATTTATCACATTGATTCTGTCAACTATCAGTCAATCATCCTTCACTCACACCAGCAGCCACGCTCTCAATCATCACTGATGTCCACCTTCGCATGCAGTATGTGTTCAGCACTTTATTTACCCACTGAGAGACCTTTTACCCTGTGAAAACATATTTCTACATCACACAAGGGCTTCAGAAAACTGTGCAACTATGCAGCCACACTAACTCGGAAAACTGCTGAACCAGCGAAGTATTCTTATCCATTACCTGGCTGCATCTGTCAGAATAACAAATGATAACAATGATAGTTTCCATGCACTACCTAAAAGCAAAACCTTCACGGCCTGCTCATAATAGAAGAATTTCATCTGAGTGTGTATACTTAAATAAAATGTTGCTTTGGAGCTAGTTATGGCTAAAGCTCACTTTTGTGAATCACTGACTTGCTCAGTTAAATAACTTGAGATCTTGACAGTTCAGAGCTTCATGCGGCAGCTAACGTCACTGTCTACACAAAACAGGCTGAAAAGGCAATTAGAGAGCAAATTGCTCCACATGAATTTGATGACGTCTCCTGACGCTTGACCAAACAGGTGCCCTGTGACCCCAGTAGTTATGTGGAGCAGCTCAAAATGTGGCCAGCAGATGACCCTTTACAGAACAGTAGTTGATTGCACAACTGCTCTGGACAAGCCTTGTGTGTGAGATCGCTGGAACAGTGCTTTCTGGAATGGCTGAAAATTCATGAGCCGTTTCTGATTCACTCAGTCTCATCATTTTAATATAACAAAAACATTCACTATGGGGTGGATAGTACTACAACTGCATCACGCTGCTGATGAACTATTTCTACACTGTCAGTAAGGACAGGTACCTCAACAGCCAAAGCATTCCCCTCTCCTCTCACCACCCCCTTCACTAAAGGCAACCTGCATATTGTTGACATGTAAATAATGCTTTACAAGGCCTTTGTTCACACAAACAAGTGAGGGTTCATTCCAGATCACCACAAAGAGGCAATCAAGTCTCCTAAAAGCAGCTTGCTTTCCCACAATGCCATCCCCAGTTTACATGGCATGCAGGGGGACTTTTAAGTGGCTGAATTGTGTTGCAGTACTGTAGTACTGACTAATAAATATATGAGGAGAGTGATAAATTCTAGGTTTTCACAGTCTTACAATAGCAGCATTCACCTACACATTTGTAGTATTTGGATTACATGATAAAATAATGCAATACTAGATTGATCATTTTTACAACATATCTTAATTTTATAATCAAACTGGTTCATATTTAAACAACAAAACATTTATTTAGCTCATGTAACAAGAACTTCTGAAGTCGCGCATTGCACTAACTCACACCTGCTCCCTTTTTAATAGTCTAATAATGGGTCTACTTTAAGTTATTATGATTGTCACTTGGGAAGCAAGTTGACACAAGTCAACAGGCATTATGCAGTTATGTCCTGTACAGATGACATTATGCAATAAAACCCTGAGATCATTTAACGCAAAATTAGTTAGTTAATTAATTAATTAATTAATTAATTAAAGGCTTAAATGATCAACAGTAACCAGTGCCGTCACATCGCAGCGTCAGTCCGCATGTGGTTTGCTTGAACATACCATGAGCAACGCCGGCTTCCGTCACATTCAGTCATTAAACATTTCCACAATTTAAATCCATCTCAGTGCGTCCACATGAACGGACAGTAAATATTTAGTGCTGAACCGGTCTGATGGCAGGAGTCCTGATCTCGCAGCTTTGTCCCGAAGCGCTGCAAACTCGTGCGGCTGTGTGCTGGGGAAATGTGTGTGCTTGTGTGTGTGTGCGTGCGTGCTCCCGTCTGGCTGAGAGGAAGAGACAGAGAGGGGAGTGTGTGCGGTGTGTGTCAGAGTGAGTGCGAGTGTGTGTATGTGTGTGTGTTCAGCTTTAAGAGGAGGAAGACTACGGTTGTCACAGAGAGAAGTAGGAAGATTAGCTACCAGATAGCAGAACCAATACTGGTGCCACGGGGCTTAAAAGCGGGCAGCGGCGTCCACCATTAACGTTTCAGCAGCCACTACACCATCCAAAAACCAAACGCAGCCCTTTAAAAACTAAACCCAGCCCACACTACATGTGCAACTAGCCGGCTTTTTTATTATTGACACCGCCTCGGAGGAGGTGTGCGTGTTATTAGTTAGCGAGCTAACATTAGCTACATCGCACAAACAAAAACACGAAGCCACTTTAGCTCGGATAACAGCACTTCATGTGTGACCGCGAACGGCTGCCGGCCACTTTAAGCCAAACTACTGAAAGTCCTCCAGCCGGGCGGCTTGCTCGTTAACATGACCCACACAACCAGAACCAAGCCCGAATCGTTGACCTGGCTCGCACCCCGATGCGGGACAACCATCAGCTCAAAAAGGGACCCCAAACTTTCATCATACTGCCCTAAAAGTACGGCTGTATGAGCCTCACCGGGACTGTTTACCTGTATGTCCCCTCCCGAAGAAAAACCTTCGAGTCGGAACTCATAAATTTCATCGACCGGCCCACGGACTGAGCCGCCGCCGCCGCCGAGCCGCTGTAATCCTTACCTCATTAAACGACTTCTAACGCACCAAATCAAGTCCGGTCATCACAATTACAAGCCGGTGCACCCGAGGAAACGTTAAATAAAAGAAATTTTGGCTGAGAGAGCCAACCCCCCCACCCCTCCTCTCATCCCCAGTGCTCAACCTTTGGCTCTGCGGAGAAGTGTTACTTTTCAACAGCCCATCAGCTTCTTTATCGTCACAGATAGGTGGAGGAAAACCTGGCTCCTTTCGACGAGTCCGAATAAAAGGCTCCTCTCGATCCCCTTACTAAAAAAAAACTTCGGCTTCACATAAGTCAACTTACTCGGTAGCTTTGTCGCCCGTTCTTCGCCGATGGTCGACCGAGGAATGTTTAATCTGCAGTTAACCTCGATAAATCGTTGCTTTTTTTGAAATCCAGGGGATATCCTCTTTTTTCGGCCCTCCCCGCTGCCGCGTCTGTTGCCAAATAATGCGCCTCAACACACATGGAGCCGCTGCGTCCTCTTAGTGGGCATGCGCACCTCGGTATACCAGGGCGACCGGATCACATCATGTAAGTCACTGACCACCAAGGGCCAAAGCAGGACGACAATGTCAGGGACCCCCCGGGGTCCCCGGAGTGACCCATGAGTCTAACAGCAAGTATACAGATCCCCTCCAATACACACTCACATTCTCACACACATACACACACACACCATGTTACAGTAGGGACCCATGAATATGTAAAAGATCACACATTTTAATCCCAAACACTCAGCAGCATCATATTTGCACCACCACAGCTTCTACTGTGACTCTAACTGCAAGTCAGAACTCAGGTCTCAGATGCTGGAGTTGCTTTGTTGACAGTATGATGAGCACAGTAAAACTGGTAACACCACAAACTTAGCATGTGGACTAATATTCATTTGCACACAAAACAATAGGCAGACAGCACCTGCAAGAGCATGCAATCCAAAATCCAGTCAACTGCGCCCAGGTCCGGACACTTAAAGGTCTCCAAAGTGCAACCAAATGCTGATTTATTTCTACTAAAGTATATTATCCACTAATGGGGGTCCTGTTTTATTTCATAATGTTGAGTCTGTGCCTGGCAGAGCCAACTGTGTCTAAATCTAGTTATCAAACCCTTATTTTTTTGCTATGTTGTTGTGATGTAGTCCATATGGGCACATATTTAATCAATTTAGTAGTTCATGGTATCTTTACATGCCTGATATGCCTAAATAAAACTGAGATTGTTCACATTTGAACCAGTAAGTGATGTACAGTAAACATGACACCAAGCAGTGTAATGTTTGCATTCTACAGGATGAAAATTTTGAGGCAACTCGCACACTGGGAGTGGGTTGCAGGGGTTAACAGGGGTTAACTGTAAATTTATGCCACAGACTCTTCCCCTATTTCTTTGATTAACCCTAACAGATGTCATGAGGGGAGTTCCAGTAAATACATATATCATGTCATATAAATATTCAACAAACACATTATCTGCTGAGCTCAGACTGTGATCTTACACCAGCAAATTCAGTGCCATGTTTACCTTCAGCATCTCTACAGCAAACTGCATCACCATCACATCCTCGGCATCATATAATTATCCGGCCTCACATTTCTCTCCCTGACCTCAAATTATGATCTAATGTAACCATCCTCACTTATCTCCTGATTCAGAATCACAGTGCACAGCAGCATGTGATGCAACTGAGAATAGATCCAAGTCATGAACCCAAACATTAAGGCTATTTGTGTCTCTTTTTACAGTGTGTGTGTGTGTGTGCGTGTATGTATGTGTGTGTGTGTGTGGGGGGGGGGGGGTCAGAGGAGGGTTGCTTTAAAGAGTGGTCAGCCAGCCCTGCAGTTACAATCAGATCCAAACATGCAAGTCCAGAGCACTCTCAGCTGGGTCATACTCCGTCAGTGACAGAGTCGCTTCTGTAAAGGCTCCAGCTGGTGTGCTCTTTCATGACAAGACCTGCATCCCTTCAAAGCATCGCTGTGAACTGAACTCATCCTCACTCGTCCACTACTACGCATATAGATGGACATCCATGTAAACATGTGTGCCTGGAATACAGAGATCTAAGTAAAAATAAGTCTATAAAGACTGAACTGGAGAGGGTGAGTATGGGGTGCTACCCTCCAGGTGGGGGTGGGGGGTGGGGGTAGAAGTGCTTTGTCAGCCTCACCCCTCCCATTCTTTAAATGACAACAAAAAGAGCTCTCACTAGATGTTGCTGTGTCATCGGGTCTGATTGTTTCCGTCCTCTCATCCCACCACTCCATCTCCTGAGGCTACAGATTGTCTCGTATAAAGCAATCACATCTGTAGCAAGGGAGCCATCTTCACATAATCACCCTGCACAAAGAAGAAAAAAAAATCAAATTAAGATGATGAGAAAAAAAAAGATGCTCTTGAGTTTACAGGTTGTGATGAATCTTTCTGTAAATATTGCTCCTCCTCCTGCTCCTGTGGACTCACAAAGAAGAATACATTATCCCAGCTCTATTAAAAAAACAATTGGGGCTGTAGTTGCACTTGAGAACACTGAAGTCATCTCTTCTGTGTTATTTCTGGTCACTTTCTGCAAGCCTGGGGGAAGTTTTTGCAAAGGGCACGAAACTACAAATCAAAACACTTTGAATGAAAAGACTCTAAAGCAGAGTGGTTCAACCTTGTAGACCTGATAGAAGAAAAGGGATGGACTTGTCCAGAGTTTTTAGGATACATAAACTGAAGATATAGATGTCTGTTACTGACATTTAGTTTAACATCTGCTGTTTGCAGTATGGAAAATAAAGGGAAACACTATATAATTCATCCTCTGGGGATCACAGATGTGTGTGCAAAACATCCATACAGTCCATTTCACTTGTGACACTCATGGACTGACTGGCTGACTGATTTCATGAGAGAAATCAGTACATTTATAGTAATGCCAGCTTTGTACCCCAATATCTAAGCAAGTGATTCATGAGCACTCTGTGTGAAAATAAATGAGTGAAATCTTGAAGACTTTTGGTGTCTGGTCAGCTTTACTCTGGCATTGTGTGGATGGTGTTACAAACACTAATTGGTTGATTCATCATTTGATCAAAGTGCATAATTAACCAAACTAACACAACCTTGCACTGATTACTGTCTACAGTGTGTGCAGGCAGAGACTCAATAAGGTGTATTGGATTACACACATGTTGTCATCTGATCTATCTAAGTGTAAATAGTTTGCTTAAATAGGTTGGACCTATTACATAACAAAATAACTCATAAAGATTATGAAACAGACCTGATTTTACAGGTATATGAAATCTGTCTTTTTAATTGATATGCTAGGAGGGTAGTGCGGAAATTAAGATTATATCCTCTACCAGGTTTAAAATATGTCTGTATAATCTCACAGGACAGTCAGTGAGCAGGTCCCGTCCAGGTGAAAGGGTTCAAGCTCAGAAATCAGAGAGAGGCGAGGCCAGTCTGCGGATCCTCTCTCCTCTCTCCGTGTGGAGTAGGCCTAATGGCCGCCCGTTACGACATGACAGCTTCAACTTAATCCTCATTAAGCACTGTAACAATGCAGGAAGTAGCTGCAGCAGTCACGATTAGGCGGGCTCACTATTTGGCAGGAAATGGCTCCTTTCAGCAGCTACGTCCAAGACACCTAGAGCGTCCCAAAACTTTTCACTTCTCACTATAACCTCCTCCTCTGGCGGAGACAGTGTCCTGGCGGCGTCGGGCACGAAGAAAAAAAGGAGAAGAGGAGAGATGAGTTCACGCGATGGAATCAGATTTATTTGAAATGATATGTTAACAAAAGATGAGCTTTCGGAGGGGGTCTCCATTGAATGCCGGTGTATCTCCGACAGGCTGCGTAACCTCATGTTCATGCGTGGAAATTTCGTGCTTTCTCTACGAAGGCAACTGCGTATCAAGTTAACAGTCATGCATATATTTAGTATTCAGAAGGAGTTATGTTATAATTTTTTTTTATGTAAAACATTAATAAATTTGAACTCAGAGCGCATTTATGGTTATTTATGATTCGCACCCTACTGGCCTTTCTCCAACTTGTGTAAAAATAAAATTCAGCGTAGCTCCACATCTTGTAATAGGAAAATGAGTCTACAGACGTACCGAACTGGAATAATTAGCTGATAAGAAACGGTTCGATTAAGCCTGCCATCTGTATTTGAGAGAGCCTAATTCCAATTAAGATTTTATTTTTGCGTATGAGGTGTTTCATTAGTGCTATAGGCTCCTCATCACTTTACATTTTAAACTGCACTGAATTTTCTGACGTGTTCATGACTGCTGTCCATTTTCTAATCAGGTTACGCAGATGAAGTTGCGCGTAATCAGTGTGATAAAATGTAATGGAGTCGCCACCGTGTGTGTGTCCGTGTCCCTGTCTCCCTGTGAGGCTGGCTGCCCACTGAAGAGTAAAACCCCGTCTCCCCCTGCCCCCTGTGTGCCTTCATGTTCTACCTCACATGCATGTCTACCTCACCGGAGAAGACAGATGGCTGATTTTCAAAATAACGGCTCCACATTCATCATCCTGAAGGAACTGATGAACTGTAGTTGTTCTGTGGCAGACATCTAGCGGCACACATTACTGCTCCCATCTCCCGCAGCTCATTCACCCAAATTCAGATATTTTGGCTTCTGTATTTCTAATGTGGACTAACTTTTTACCACAGCTGAATCAGGAGGCCTCTTTTTGGCTTGTGTCTGAAGAGGTGATGGACTTCACTTCCCATGTGGTCTTGATGTCATTCACAGTTTTCATGTGCAGCAAATATCTTAA
The DNA here is from genome assembly GCA_024447675.2 of Pterophyllum scalare. Taxonomy (NCBI): domain Eukaryota; kingdom Metazoa; phylum Chordata; class Actinopteri; order Cichliformes; family Cichlidae; genus Pterophyllum; species Pterophyllum scalare. The sequence continues at coordinate 178,457 of JAMQGT020013894.1, forward strand.
CCCATTCAGCCAGTGGTTCTGTACACCAACACATTGATCATGTAATGACTATTTTTGATTCACTGTTCTCACCCCTGTGCCTGGATGCATACTGTAGTTTTTCATATGAAACTCCCCAAAATAGGTATACATAGTATCGATGCAGCCATGCAAAATGCATAAATGCCCTGCGTGTCTTAACCTCCAGGTCACCTGCAAGCCATCCAAAAGAAGCAATTTCTCAGAAACTAAATGATGTACCTTTCAAATTAAGCTTCATGCATTGAGATTGCAATTTTTCTGTTAAACGCTTTTCAGTTTGGGTGTTCAACAGTTAAAATTGTGTTGAAAAACAAAAACCCTATCCATCCCTTAGATGGGTTCAATACACACTTCAAACTAACAAAGCAGGTGTTTTTACAGTCATTTTAAAAAATAATGTACAAAATATACGGCACCCAATGGATGCACTGAACCTGTGGGGGAGAAAAAAAAACAAACCAAAACACACCAGCGGGGTTTGCAACACAGTTCACTGATGTAATGCAGTGTATGTGTTTCTACTGAAGAAGCTGAAATGACTAAATCTTTGGTATGGCCCTGGAGGTATTATTTAATTTGGAGTAGAGTCTTAACATAATTAAAACTCCTACCTACTCCACCTATTCACATTTATGCTAAACATACATTTATCAGGCTTGGTCCCCAGTATATTTTACATGAAGTATGACACATTTTGGATACTACAGCAGATCAAAGTTTAGAAGCTCATTCAATGAAAATAATCAAATCCTTCAACTTTAGAGTCTTTATTCATAAAAAAGTTATACAAGTGTTAAAGTGAAGCCATTTAAGATGACAATGTGGAGAACACAAACATTCCCTTTTATGACATGCTGTAAAATTACAATAAAATGTAAACCATGGCGTCTTTTTTCTTTATTGCAATAATCACTATGCAACTGACCAAACTCAGCAGCTGATATTTTAAATACATTTGTAAAATGAAAAGAAAAAGAAGAAAAAAAAAAGAGTACCTTTCTGACTTCAGCATGAGCAAACTCAGTCCTACCTGTTACTTGATAATATATCAAAAACTATTATAAACCATACCAACAAAAGAAAAACATTAAATAAATAAGTTATTTAAATACAGGTACATAACATCGTCTGGAAGAGATAAGTGAAATCGAAAATGTGGAAACAAAACAAAACTCCAAAATGTTAACAGGTTTCACTGTGAAACGGCACATGTGCGAAGAGGTAACAGTCGGTCCTATTTAGTAGAAATGTTACTCTTACTACTGATTTGCTGATCCAGGCAAAATGTGCACAGCATAGAGATATACGCAGTGAGTGTGAATTAACTAAAGGGGAGCAGAGTCAGGCTGCAAGATGACTGAGCTGTAGTGTCCAAAACTGTGATATATATATATATTTTTTTTTTAAATACAACTGGATGCTGAATAAGTTCTGATGTTTATAAAATGCTCGGCTGGTTCGGCTATTTCATTACAACTTTAAAATGTGAATATTCACATTTAATCATTTTCAGTGAGTAAACCATATGAAACATATCATTACATGACATTAACATCATTACACATAGTTAGTATGCTATGTAATGTGTATCCAGATACATCCTAACTAATATTCTATCAAAACCTGCCAGCCTGTGCTTTAAAGAGACAGATGTTGAGTTCATGCACAACAACATACTAAATTCAGTTTCACTCCATCTGTTTGGCCACTGGACCGATTTTAAAATGAATAAATCTTAAAACTTTATTTTAGTTCATCTAAAAAAAAACAAAAAAACACAAACACGTGTGGTTTGAAAGAAAAGTTGCGAGATAAGCTCAAACTGTCATTCATAATTCAACTGTCATACTGGGACACAGCAGTCGAATTCAAAAAGAAAAGCTCAACAAAACTGTTGGTGGGCCGTTTACAGGTGTTCAGTGGAGTCTGCTGTTAAGAGAAAGCCACATATACACACACAGTCTTCATACTAGGCTATGTTAGCTGAAAGTTGCAGCGACACCAGTAAGTTTATTTCTCAAAACATCAGACTTTTCCTTAAATATTGAACTTTTCCTGACAATTTTCGTTATTTTTTTGAGGTATTAAAAAAACCTAATGCTTTCCAAAAACCTTAAAAGTGACCGTTTTATGCTTTAATGGCATTAAAAGTCTTGCAAAGTTGCAAAGACCAAAAGTTGCAAAGTTTGTAGACCTCTTTCCTTTGTTGGAGCTGCTATCGACCTCTCTATGTAACATAATGTACACATCCAGTAGTGCAACATACCCTCAAAGATTAAAGAGCTAATTTTATGCCCTATCCACTTCTGCCACCTTTAACTTTAAAATGTACCCGTGGGTCTTCATGCACTCCGGGCAAGTAACTGAAGACCCAGTGAATTATTTTTATAATGATAGCAATGTCCCCACATCATCAGGAAAATCTCTATACGTTTAGTGTCAGTGTAATATGTGGCTAACGTGGCCAACAGTACCATCTGCTCAATCTCTCCTGCTTTTGTTGCTCACATGTACGGTATTCTATTACCCCCCCCCCGAAAAACTCTCGTTTACATATATTCAGTTTCTGTTGTCAATAGATTGAGTAATACGGACACAAACCCAAGACTAATGCATACTAGCCGTCACTTTGAAACCATCTTTCAACCCATTGCTCTCTACTGCTAAAATCCTAATTTTATAACTGCAAAGTCGTTCAACAAAATTCAGTGCTGTGGTTTCAGGCCAACTTTCAGAGAGAAGGTACAAAGCAGGAAAAGTCCCTCTAATGTGGTCGGCAGCTCTCGGGGAAGGGGTTTTAAAACTGAGTATCAGACAGTGAGTGAAAAGTGGCGCAGCAGCAATGTAAAGTGTAAAAAATATTCTGTATGAACGTGTGAAAAATGGTTTCAGTGAATATGAGCCTATAAAGAAGTACAACAGGGGCACTTTAACCCAGTCAAACCTAGCTGTGATGCCCCAATGCCCCAAATAGGTGAAGGAAAGCACCAAATGGAAGTCTGCCAAATGACACGGTGTAGCGTGCCTCATTTTTTTTCTAAATTCATTACTCCTCCTTTTTTTTTTTTTACCCTTTCATCAGCTGCTTCGCCTTTCAGTCACCACAGGTTTCTTTAGCCATTTTCCCTGCAGCAGCTGCCCTGTCTTTCATTTTCTCCGTCACTGTGGATTCGAGTTCTCAGAGAAGGCTGCCCAGGCTGGTTGTAGGTCCATTCTGAGGCTGAAACTGCACAGGAGGGAGGCCGTCTGTCCACTGAAACACAACACAGAGGTTCCTTTGAAAACCCAACCAGGGTGGAGTGACTCACTGTTTATAGTGTGACTGATTGATGATGTGCTCACACTGATGAGGTTGTGTTCAGGGAGGCTGCAGGCTGCAATGTGGTCCTGCAGGAGCTGCTGGGAGAAGTTCTGATGCATCTGTGCGGCCTCGTGGGCGTCCATGGTGTTTCCACAAGCCTTGTTCAGATCTGTTGGGAAGAGATTAATTGTGTAAAGTGATGATTGTTAAAAGAGTTTGGATCCCAAGACCATTTACAAACCGAGAATATGCCGTGTATGTGTGTGTACACTGCGATTAAATGATTCTTCACCCACTTGTTTTCCCCAAGCCTTGTTCAGTTCTAATTCAGTTGTGACTTCATTACTCTGTGATTTATTGATGCGACAACTAGCTGAGAAGTGCATATGACTGACCCCTCTGCAAGAGATCTTTCATTGTAAACTGAATATGGGTGCAAAATAAAGGAGTGATAACAACTGTGTTAGAAAGGTGATGGTGTATTCTTAATGTGTTCATGTGGCCAGTTATTTTGGGGGAAAACAAAATAACAATGTAGTCCAAAGTAACTAAATTACATTATCAATCAGCTGATCAGTTTCCCCAGCGCTTTTATCGACACATTCCATTCTGCCCTATATTTACTTATCATAATCAAATGATGAATTTTGACCAAAAATTGTTCAAATTATTAATGATCAATCATTGGGTTTTCCCATTACACCAAGCTAAAACTAAAGCAGTCAAATTAAAGAGTCCTGAAATAAATACCATATTTGTCAAATTCACAATGTTCAGTTTTTGTGGAAATTGATTAAAACAAGTATCTATGGTGCTGTCTGGACACAGAGTACTGTGAAAAAATCTTGAGCCACCCCTCATTTCCTCATGTTTCCATCCAAGCAGCCAGACTTTCCTGTAATGGTTTAAAGTGCTCTTGAGCAATAGTTCTCCAGGCTTTCTGAAGGCCTTTCAAAGTTTCTCTTTGGACACCGGCTGCTTTTTTTTTTTTTTTTGGCCAAAGCGACTTTATTTGCAGTAGAGGAGAGACAGGAAATTAGGGAAAGATACAGGGGAAGACATGCGGGTAAACTGGCAACAGGCTGGGACTCGAACCTACGCCGCCCGCACCGCGGCGCGGCATATTTATGTGGCCACCAGCTTTAAACACTAAACCAACCGCTGCTTTTTCAGTCCAGTCCTCGTACCCGACCATTTTCAGAGGAATGTCTTTGTTTTTGTTAAACTACTCAGCACTGACCTATGAATCATTCAAGCATAAAAAAGGCACCGAACGCAAGGGATGAACCAGTGTTATGTTTACATAGACATGGCAAAGCACCCATTTTAAATAGTATCTTTAGACACTTTGTTGCTAGCAGCCTGTTACTAAACCACATTGTTTATTCTCATTACTTTAGTTGAATCAATGAGAAATGCCAAATGGGATACCCCTTAAAAATCCAGCAAAGACCTGACACAAAACCTGATAGAGGCACCTGGTCTTTCAGCTGATCCATGTACTTATCACTGAGGCCGAAGAGAAAAAAGGCTGAGCTGTGCCAAATTACACAAGAACTTGACTGAAAATCAGTGCCAACAGGGCTTAATGAGTGATGAATCCAAATTTGAAATTTTTGTTCAATTTGTTATCAATATGTACAGAGCACTTTAGGAGAGAGGTACAACAGTGAGTGTCTGCAACCATCTGTAAAACATGGTGAAGGCTCTGTCATAGCATGCATTGTCAAAATTGATGAAATGATGAATGCAAAAAAGTACCATCAGGTTTTAATCCACCATGCAGTACCATCTGGAAAGCATCTGACTGGCAACGGCTTCATTTCTCAGCATGACAATGATCCCAAACACGGTGAATGCTTTGAATGACCTTCAAGAAGCCTGGAAAACTATTCCTGAAGACTACTTAAAGAAATTACAAGAAAGCTGCCTCAGAGAGTTCAGAGCCAAACACTGACTTTCAAGCTTGTTAGAACTGTACAGACTCTGTTTTTGCCTTTTATGCTGTATTTACATGCATGTTAGCACATTTCAGTAAATCACTGCACCTAGTTAGCATTTTCCTTGCAAAACAAAACAAAACAAGGACTGGATCAAGACTTTTGCACAGTACTGTACTACAACAGCACCACTAACTGCTTTGTCAACCTGAGCGTCTGAGACACTATCTCACAATAAATCACAATTCACAGGATAGTGTAGTGTGTGAAGTACAGCAACAAAGTGATACATTTTCTTGTCACAGGCTGGCTGTATTGCACCAACTAATGAGAATAAAAACCTAGTGCAGGTCGAGGAGGCTCCCAAATAGTCAAACACAAATTAATCTTGTTTGCTACCAAATGAGAGTGTTTGAATTCAGAAGTATTATGACTACATGGTCAGTAGTAACTATGGCCATAAAAAGCATGAAGATGTGCGAACACATCAGCATGTCATAGCATTGAACATATTATTGATGTTAGCATAATGGTCACGGGAAGGTCCCAACCACACCCTCCTAATGTGGGAGTCAACCAATAGGACCGCTCGCTCCATGATCATCACCAAAAGGATTCTGTACATCACCATCTAACAGTATATAAGTGATACTCATTGTGTGGCATAGCTATCACATCATTCCATGAAGTTCTTTCGTCATTTTGTCCATGCATAATTTATCAGCACGGAGAATCTTATGTTAATGACATCACTACATATTGTTCAGTGCACCAGGAGTGAGAATTTGGTGAAACTAATTTCTGTGCATGACAGTTACACTGTGAAAATGTAAAAGTGCCCTTAAAATGCCAAATATGACCTTGGGTTTTAGCACATTTTGGATGATGCCCCATTAGGTCATCCCTGTGTGCGAGCGTCACTAAAATCACCTCTCTCAAACAATTTTAACAAACGAGAAACATGAAAAACTTCAGTCTTCACCAAGTTTCACTGGAAGAATATATATATATATATAAAATAAACTGGCAACTGAATGCCTTTTGGTTAAAGCCATTCCATTCGGTGCTTGCCTATTGCGACCCCTTCAGGCCAAATATTGTCATCATTTTTGTAGTTTGTAATTTCAAGCGGGATTTTAGCTTGTAATCAAGATTTTTTAATATCTGCTGTTTGAACTCATCTTACGTAAATTAATTTTATCCCACAAATAACGATAACACAAAATGTGTAGTAAGGCTCAGTGACAGCTGTACCTTTGAGAAGAGCCGAGGACCAGAGCTGCACAGACATGTCTGGGATCTTGCTTGCCAGCTGCATGGCAGGAACCACCATGTTGTTGCTTTCCTGGAAAACATGTGGAACCAGACATGAAGTCGAGCTCATGTCTGCATAAGATAACAGCTATAACAACACGCCTGGTCCAATGTACGGGATATGCGATGGTTTGTAGACTCACTCTGTGGTTGCCCAGAACAAAGAAGATGTGGCCCAGGAGGACTAGCGAGCAGGCGGTCAGCCTGTTTAGATCCTCTGCATTAGACATCTTCAGAGTCTCCCTTAGAAATCTCCTGTTGATACAAATTTGCACGATAATCTCTCTTATGCTAAACAACGAGGACAGAATATTTAAAAAAGTAACTTTTTGTCCCAAAGTAGTACTTTTCTGGGAAAAGATTCACAGATGTTTAAAAAACATCTTTCAAAGAAGCATACCCTTTGATTTTGCACATATATATCTAGGCCTAGAGATAACAGATATGTTACAGCATCCTAGAGATATCTACTTAGAATTCTTCCATTAACAGCTAGGAAAACTCTGACAAGAAAATGGCTCCAAGTAGATATACCAGGGATTGATGACTGGCACAATATTGTATAGCAAATATATGTAATGGAGAGACTTACAATGACTTTGAAACTACAAAAGGACAAGTTTGTGGATCTTTGGTATAAGTGGACATATACAACTACATGGACATAAGCTTAATGTGGTTACTGTACTGTCATCAACGTATGTACCTTACCCAAAAGTAAATAAAAAAGAAAGAAAGAAAAAAAAAAAGTAACTTTTAAAGAGCACATATTAAAAATGAAATAGCTTTGTTTACTTGGCCTCGTTGTAACGTCCCTGGAAGAAAGACAAGAGTCCTCTGATGTAAAATGCTGCAGCTCGTAGGCAATGAGAGCTGAAAAAGTCAAAGTTAATTTTAAAACACTGCAAATAGCATGAAACAAATTTACATGACGCGCTGTCTACACAGCATCTATAGTTACCTGACAGGAAAGTTGTGATCAGGGTTAATCCTCTCTAAAAGGCTATACAGCTATTGATTTAAAAAAACAAACAAAAAAAACAAACAAAAAAGGAAGATTAAACTAAAGGAAGTAAAAAAATAAATAAATAAAAACATCATTTCATATCTATTAATTTTTAAAGCATTTAAATGCTAGGTAAAGCAGCAACTTTCAAACCTCTTGATGTCTGTTCCCTTCCCGGATGTAGACGCTGGCCAGGTTTGTCACAATGAATGTCCACAGTTCCTGGTGTGTTGTCATCTAACAGAGGAAAGAAACAGAGAAACGCTGATAACACAGAGTCTTCTGAAGGTCACACAGCCAAGAGAAGAAGAAAAGAAAAACTAATAAAAAGTTACAGTCATTATTGACAGACAGTCACTTTGTGTAACAAAGTTAGCCCTGCATGAACTGTTGCAAACAGATGTTTGGTATTCTGCTGGGTCTCCAGTATAAACCTCAAAGTTTATGGGGGAGTTCACAATCCACATGGGACTTGAGATCTAAAAGAAATAAAGGACAAACAATAGTGACGATGAAACTCACCTGCAGAGCTGCAGTGAACTGTGCCTCAGCGTTATCCATGCAGTTCACTGAGATACAGTACAGGCCCTGAGACACAAGAAAACAGATGTGACTGCTTCATATTAAATGAGACAACTGAAGCTTGTAAACAGTGAGCAGTTTTGCAGTTATTTAACTCTGTAAGAGAGGTAAAATCATAACAAAAGAGCAACTAACAACAGGTAGCTACACACCTATGTGATATATTTCACTGGGATTTAACAAAGATGTCTGATGATGTCACATATATCTCACCCCATTTTTCTCATCGTCAGCCTCGAAAAATTACAGATCTTAAATTTTAAATTTATCCATACATCAGAGATCAATGTAAAAACTTCTGCTGAACTTCTTTTTATAGCTACAGTCTTTTGAAGTTTACCAAATGTAGTATTTTCCACACACTTTCAAAGCTAACATTTTACATCAAGATCATCTGGTCCTTATCAAGTCCTAGATGAAGAAAAGCACAACTAAGTGAAAATGCAGAATGTGTGACAAACTACATCCCAATGATTCCACAGCTTTTTTTTTTTTTTTATCAGCCTCTCTCATCACTGTGGAGGAATTTTGGCCCATTTTTGTTTACAATGTTGCTTTAGTTCATTGAGATTTATGGGCACTGATTCATACACAGCTCTCCTAAGGTCCCACCACAGCATTTCAGTCAGGTTGAGGTCTGGACTTTGACTGGACCATTACAACACCTGGAATCTTTTCTTTTTTTCAGCCGATTCTGGTGTAGATTTGCTGTTGTGCTTGAGATCATTGACTCAGTGACTCAGTTTGGGCCAAGCTTTAGCTGTCTGACTCTAGAGTACGTTGGTATACAGGAGTTCATGACTGACTCAGTGACTGCAAGGTTCCCAGGTCCTGGGGCTGCAACACAAACCCAAATCACCACCCTTGCACCACTGTGC